>CAVMJV010000303.1:0-69882 GCA_963681835.1 Meloidogyne enterolobii
AGTTGTTACAAATATACTTTAGTCAAATTAATTCAATTATTCTGTTTTATAATTATGTCTTATTTGTTTATTTGCCTCTTATAAATTAAATCTGACCATATTCACGATCAATTGTTCAAAATTTATATCTTGTTTTCTATATTTATACAAGTTGTTACAAATATACTTTAGTCAAATTAATTCAATTATTCTGTTTTATAATTATGTCTTATTTGTTTATTTGCCTCCTATAAATTAAATCTGACCATATTCACGATCAATTGTTCAAAATTTATATCTTGTTTTCTATATTTATACAAGTTGTTACAAATATACTTTAGTCAAATTAATTCAATTATTCTGTTTTATAATTATGTCTTATTTGTTTATTTGCCTCTTATAAATTAAATCTGACCATATTCACGATCAATTGTTCAAAATTTATATCTTGTTTTCTATATTTATACAAGTTGTTACAAATATACTTTAGTCAAATTAATTCAATTATTCTGTTTTATAATTATGTCTTATTTGTTTATTTGCCTCCTTATAAATTAAATCTGACCATATTCACGATCAATTGTTCAAAATTTATATCTTGTTTTCTATATTTATACAAGTTGTTACAAATATACTTTAGTCAAATTAATTCAATTATTCTGTTTTATAATTATGTCTTATTTGTTTATTTGCCTCTTATAAATTAAATCTGACCATATTCACGATCAATTGTTCAAAATTTATATCTTGTTTTCTATATTTATACAAGTTGTTACAAATATACTTTAGTCAAATTAATTCAATTATTCTGTTTTATAATTATGTCTTATTTGTTTATTTGCCTCTTATAAATTAAATCCTGACCATATTCACGATCAATTGTTCAAAATTTATATCTTGTTTTCTATATTTATACAAGTTGTTACAAATATACTTTAGTCAAATTAATTCAATTATTCTGTTTTATAATTATGTCTTATTTGTTTATTTGCCTCCTATAAATTAAATCTGACCATATTCACGATCAATTGTTCAAAATTTATATCTTGTTTTCTATATTTATACAAGTTGTTACAAATATACTTTAGTCAAATTAATTCAATTATTCTGTTTTATAATTATGTCTTATTTGTTTATTTGCCTCTTATAAATTAAATCTGACCATATTCACGATCAATTGTTCAAAATTTATATCTTGTTTTCTATATTTATACAAGTTGTTACAAATATACTTTAGTCAAATTAATTCAATTATTCTGTTTTATAATTATGTCTTATTTGTTTATTTGCCTCTTATAAATTAAATCTGACCATATTCACGATCAATTGTTCAAAATTTATATCTTGTTTTCTATATTTATACAAGTTGTTACAAATATACTTTAGTCAAATTAATTCAATTATTCTGTTTTATAATTATGTCTTATTTGTTTATTTGCCTCCTATAAATTAAATCTGACCATATTCACGATCAATTGTTCAAAATTTATATCTTGTTTTCTATATTTATACAAGTTGTTACAAATATACTTTAGTCAAATTAATTCAATTATTCTGTTTTATAATTATGTCTTATTTGTTTATTTGCCTCTATAAATTAAATCTGACCATATTCACGATCAATTGTTCAAAATTTATATCTTGTTTTCTATATTTATACAAGTTGTTACAAATATACTTTAGTCAAATTAATTCAATTATTCTGTTTTATAATTATGTCTTATTTGTTTATTTGCCTCTTATAAATTAAATCTGACCATATTCACGATCAATTGTTCAAAATTTATATCTTGTTTTCTATATTTATACAAGTTGTTACAAATATACTTTAGTCAAATTAATTCAATTATTCTGTTTTATAATTATGTCTTATTTGTTTATTTGCCTCCTATAAATTAAATCTGACCATATTCACGATCAATTGTTCAAAATTTATATCTTGTTTTCTATATTTATACAAGTTGTTACAAATATACTTTAGTCAAATTAATTCAATTATTCTGTTTTATAATTATGTCTTATTTGTTTATTTGCCTCTTATAAATTAAATCTGACCATATTCACGATCAATTGTTCAAAATTTATATCTTGTTTTCTATATTTATACAAGTTGTTACAAATATACTTTAGTCAAATTAATTCAATTATTCTGTTTTATAATTATGTCTTATTTGTTTATTTGCCTCTATAAATTAAATCTGACCATATTCACGATCAATTGTTCAAAATTTATATCTTGTTTTCTATATTTATACAAGTTGTTACAAATATACTTTAGTCAAATTAATTCAATTATTCTGTTTTATAATTATGTCTTATTTGTTTATTTGCCTCTTATAAATTAAATCTGACCATATTCACGATCAATTGTTCAAAATTTATATCTTGTTTTCTATATTTATACAAGTTGTTACAAATATACTTTAGTCAAATTAATTCAATTATTCTGTTTTATAATTATGTCTTATTTGTTTATTTGCCTCCTTATAAATTAAATCTGACCATATTCACGATCAATTGTTCAAAATTTATATCTTGTTTTCTATATTTATACAAGTTGTTACAAATATACTTTAGTCAAATTAATTCAATTATTCTGTTTTATAATTATGTCTTATTTGTTTATTTGCCTCTTATAAATTAAATCTGACCATATTCACGATCAATTGTTCAAAATTTATATCTTGTTTTCTATATTTATACAAGTTGTTACAAATATACTTTAGTCAAATTAATTCAATTATTCTGTTTTATAATTATGTCTTATTTGTTTATTTGCCTCTTATAAATTAAATCTGACCATATTCACGATCAATTGTTCAAAATTTATATCTTGTTTTCTATATTTATACAAGTTGTTACAAATATACTTTAGTCAAATTAATTCAATTATTCTGTTTTATAATTATGTCTTATTTGTTTATTTGCCTCCTATAAATTAAATCTGACCATATTCACGATCAATTGTTCAAAATTTATATCTTGTTTTCTATATTTATACAAGTTGTTACAAATATACTTTAGTCAAATTAATTCAATTATTCTGTTTTATAATTATGTCTTATTTGTTTATTTGCCTCTTATAAATTAAATCTGACCATATTCACGATCAATTGTTCAAAATTTATATCTTGTTTTCTATATTTATACAAGTTGTTACAAATATACTTTAGTCAAATTAATTCAATTATTCTGTTTTATAATTATGTCTTATTTGTTTATTTGCTTCTTATAAATTAAATCTGACCATATTCACGATCAATTGTTCAAAATTTATATCTTGTTTTCTATATTTATACAAGTTGTTACAAATATACTTTAGTCAAATTAATTCAATTATTCTGTTTTATAATTATGTCTTATTTGTTTATTTGCCTCCTATAAATTAAATCTGACCATATTCACGATCAATTGTTCAAAATTTATATCTTGTTTTCTATATTTATACAAGTTGTTACAAATATACTTTAGTCAAATTAATTCAATTATTCTGTTTTATAATTATGTCTTATTTGTTTATTTGCCTCTTATAAATTAAATCTGACCATATTCACGATCAATTGTTCAAAATTTATATCTTGTTTTCTATATTTATACAAGTTGTTACAAATATACTTTAGTCAAATTAATTCAATTATTCTGTTTTATAATTATGTCTTATTTGTTTATTTGCCTCTTATAAATTAAATCTGACCATATTCACGATCAATTGTTCAAAATTTATATCTTGTTTTCTATATTTATACAAGTTGTTACAAATATACTTTAGTCAAATTAATTCAATTATTCTGTTTTATAATTATGTCTTATTTGTTTATTTGCCTCTTATAAATTAAATCTGACCATATTCACGATCAATTGTTCAAAATTTATATCTTGTTTTCTATATTTATACAAGTTGTTACAAATATACTTTAGTCAAATTAATTCAATTATTCTGTTTTATAATTATGTCTTATTTGTTTATTTGCCTCTTATAAATTAAATCCGACCATATTCACGATCAATTGTTCAAAATTTATATCTTGTTTTCTATATTTATACAAGTTGTTACAAATATACTTTAGTCAAATTAATTCAATTATTCTGTTTTATAATTATGTCTTATTTGTTTATTTGCCTCCTATAAATTAAATCTGACCATATTCACGATCAATTGTTCAAAATTTATATCTTGTTTTCTATATTTATACAAGTTGTTACAAATATACTTTAGTCAAATTAATTCAATTATTCTGTTTTATAATTATGTCTTATTTGTTTATTTGCCTCTTATAAATTAAATCTGACCATATTCACGATCAATTGTTCAAAATTTATATCTTGTTTTCTATATTTATACAAGTTGTTACAAATATACTTTAGTCAAATTAATTCAATTATTCTGTTTTATAATTATGTCTTATTTGTTTATTTGCCTCTTATAAATTAAATCCGACCATATTCACGATCAATTGTTCAAAATTTATATCTTGTTTTCTATATTTATACAAGTTGTTACAAATATACTTTAGTCAAATTAATTCAATTATTCTGTTTTATAATTATGTCTTATTTGTTTATTTGCCTCCTATAAATTAAATCTGACCATATTCACGATCAATTGTTCAAAATTTATATCTTGTTTTCTATATTTATACAAGTTGTTACAAATATACTTTAGTCAAATTAATTCAATTATTCTGTTTTATAATTATGTCTTATTTGTTTATTTGCCTCTTATAAATTAAATCTGACCATATTCACGATCAATTGTTCAAAATTTATATCTTGTTTTCTATATTTATACAAGTTGTTACAAATATACTTTAGTCAAATTAATTCAATTATTCTGTTTTATAATTATGTCTTATTTGTTTATTTGCCTCTTATAAATTAAATCCGACCATATTCACGATCAATTGTTCAAAATTTATATCTTGTTTTCTATATTTATACAAGTTGTTACAAATATACTTTAGTCAAATTAATTCAATTATTCTGTTTTATAATTATGTCTTATTTGTTTATTTGCCTCCTATAAATTAAATCTGACCATATTCACGATCAATTGTTCAAAATTTATATCTTGTTTTCTATATTTATACAAGTTGTTACAAATATACTTTAGTCAAATTAATTCAATTATTCTGTTTTATAATTATGTCTTATTTGTTTATTTGCCTCTTATAAATTAAATCTGACCATATTCACGATCAATTGTTCAAAATTTATATCTTGTTTTCTATATTTATACAAGTTGTTACAAATATACTTTAGTCAAATTAATTCAATTATTCTGTTTTATAATTATGTCTTATTTGTTTAT
Source organism: Meloidogyne enterolobii (assembly GCA_963681835.1). NCBI lineage: Eukaryota > Metazoa > Nematoda > Chromadorea > Rhabditida > Meloidogynidae > Meloidogyne > Meloidogyne enterolobii. Next base: position 5,288 of record CAVMJV010000303.1, read on the forward strand.
TTGCCTCTTATAAATTAAATCTGACCATATTCACGATCAATTGTTCAAAATTTATATCTTGTTTTCTATATTTATACAAGTTGTTACAAATATACTTTAGTCAAATTAATTCAATTATTCTGTTTTATAATTATGTCTTATTTGTTTATTTGCCTCTTATAAATTAAATCCGACCATATTCACGATCAATTGTTCAAAATTTATATCTTGTTTTCTATATTTATACAAGTTGTTACAAATATACTTTAGTCAAATTAATTCAATTATTCTGTTTTATAATTATGTCTTATTTGTTTATTTGCCTCCTATAAATTAAATCTGACCATATTCACGATCAATTGTTCAAAATTTATATCTTGTTTTCTATATTTATACAAGTTGTTACAAATATACTTTAGTCAAATTAATTCAATTATTCTGTTTTATAATTATGTCTTATTTGTTTATTTGCCTCTTATAAATTAAATCTGACCATATTCACGATCAATTGTTCAAAATTTATATCTTGTTTTCTATATTTATACAAGTTGTTACAAATATACTTTAGTCAAATTAATTCAATTATTCTGTTTTATAATTATGTCTTATTTGTTTATTTGCCTCTTATAAATTAAATCCGACCATATTCACGATCAATTGTTCAAAATTTATATCTTGTTTTCTATATTTATACAAGTTGTTACAAATATACTTTAGTCAAATTAATTCAATTATTCTGTTTTATAATTATGTCTTATTTGTTTATTTGCCTCCTATAAATTAAATCTGACCATATTCACGATCAATTGTTCAAAATTTATATCTTGTTTTCTATATTTATACAAGTTGTTACAAATATACTTTAGTCAAATTAATTCAATTATTCTGTTTTATAATTATGTCTTATTTGTTTATTTGCCTCTTATAAATTAAATCTGACCATATTCACGATCAATTGTTCAAAATTTATATCTTGTTTTCTATATTTATACAAGTTGTTACAAATATACTTTAGTCAAATTAATTCAATTATTCTGTTTTATAATTATGTCTTATTTGTTTATTTGCCTCTTATAAATTAAATCTGACCATATTCACGATCAATTGTTCAAAATTTATATCTTGTTTTCTATATTTATACAAGTTGTTACAAATATACTTTAGTCAAATTAATTCAATTATTCTGTTTTATAATTATGTCTTATTTGTTTATTTGCCTCTTATAAATTAAATCTGACCATATTCACGATCAATTGTTCAAAATTTATATCTTGTTTTCTATATTTATACAAGTTGTTACAAATATACTTTAGTCAAATTAATTCAATTATTCTGTTTTATAATTATGTCTTATTTGTTTATTTGCCTCCTATAAATTAAATCTGACCATATTCACGATCAATTGTTCAAAATTTATATCTTGTTTTCTATATTTATACAAGTTGTTACAAATATACTTTAGTCAAATTAATTCAATTATTCTGTTTTATAATTATGTCTTATTTGTTTATTTGCCTCTTATAAATTAAATCTGACCATATTCACGATCAATTGTTCAAAATTTATATCTTGTTTTCTATATTTATACAAGTTGTTACAAATATACTTTAGTCAAATTAATTCAATTATTCTGTTTTATAATTATGTCTTATTTGTTTATTTGCCTCTTATAAATTAAATCTGACCATATTCACGATCAATTGTTCAAAATTTATATCTTGTTTTCTATATTTATACAAGTTGTTACAAATATACTTTAGTCAAATTAATTCAATTATTCTGTTTTATAATTATGTCTTATTTGTTTATTTGCCTCCTATAAATTAAATCTGACCATATTCACGATCAATTGTTCAAAATTTATATCTTGTTTTCTATATTTATACAAGTTGTTACAAATATACTTTAGTCAAATTAATTCAATTATTCTGTTTTATAATTATGTCTTATTTGTTTATTTGCCTCCTTATAAATTAAATCTGACCATATTCACGATCAATTGTTCAAAATTTATATCTTGTTTTCTATATTTATACAAGTTGTTACAAATATACTTTAGTCAAATTAATTCAATTATTCTGTTTTATAATTATGTCTTATTTGTTTATTTGCCTCTTATAAATTAAATCTGACCATATTCACGATCAATTGTTCAAAATTTATATCTTGTTTTCTATATTTATACAAGTTGTTACAAATATACTTTAGTCAAATTAATTCAATTATTCTGTTTTATAATTATGTCTTATTTGTTTATTTGCCTCTTATAAATTAAATCTGACCATATTCACGATCAATTGTTCAAAATTTATATCTTGTTTTCTATATTTATACAAGTTGTTACAAATATACTTTAGTCAAATTAATTCAATTATTCTGTTTTATAATTATGTCTTATTTGTTTATTTGCCTCTTATAAATTAAATCTGACCATATTCACGATCAATTGTTCAAAATTTATATCTTGTTTTCTATATTTATACAAGTTGTTACAAATATACTTTAGTCAAATTAATTCAATTATTCTGTTTTATAATTATGTCTTATTTGTTTATTTGCCTCCTATAAATTAAATCTGACCATATTCACGATCAATTGTTCAAAATTTATATCTTGTTTTCTATATTTATACAAGTTGTTACAAATATACTTTAGTCAAATTAATTCAATTATTCTGTTTTATAATTATGTCTTATTTGTTTATTTGCCTCTTATAAATTAAATCTGACCATATTCACGATCAATTGTTCAAAATTTATATCTTGTTTTCTATATTTATACAAGTTGTTACAAATATACTTTAGTCAAATTAATTCAATTATTCTGTTTTATAATTATGTCTTATTTGTTTATTTGCCTCTTATAAATTAAATCTGACCATATTCACGATCAATTGTTCAAAATTTATATCTTGTTTTCTATATTTATACAAGTTGTTACAAATATACTTTAGTCAAATTAATTCAATTATTCTGTTTTATAATTATGTCTTATTTGTTTATTTGCCTCTTATAAATTAAATCTGACCATATTCACGATCAATTGTTCAAAATTTATATCTTGTTTTCTATATTTATACAAGTTGTTACAAATATACTTTAGTCAAATTAATTCAATTATTCTGTTTTATAATTATGTCTTATTTGTTTATTTGCCTCCTATAAATTAAATCTGACCATATTCACGATCAATTGTTCAAAATTTATATCTTGTTTTCTATATTTATACAAGTTGTTACAAATATACTTTAGTCAAATTAATTCAATTATTCTGTTTTATAATTATGTCTTATTTGTTTATTTGCCTCTTATAAATTAAATCTGACCATATTCACGATCAATTGTTCAAAATTTATATCTTGTTTTCTATATTTATACAAGTTGTTACAAATATACTTTAGTCAAATTAATTCAATTATTCTGTTTTATAATTATGTCTTATTTGTTTATTTGCCTCTTATAAATTAAATCTGACCATATTCACGATCAATTGTTCAAAATTTATATCTTGTTTTCTATATTTATACAAGTTGTTACAAATATACTTTAGTCAAATTAATTCAATTATTCTGTTTTATAATTATGTCTTATTTGTTTATTTGCCTCCTATAAATTAAATCTGACCATATTCACGATCAATTGTTCAAAATTTATATCTTGTTTTCTATATTTATACAAGTTGTTACAAATATACTTTAGTCAAATTAATTCAATTATTCTGTTTTATAATTATGTCTTATTTGTTTATTTGCCTCCTATAAATTAAATCTGACCATATTCACGATCAATTGTTCAAAATTTATATCTTGTTTTCTATATTTATACAAGTTGTTACAAATATACTTTAGTCAAATTAATTCAATTATTCTGTTTTATAATTATGTCTTATTTGTTTATTTGCCTCTTATAAATTAAATCTGACCATATTCACGATCAATTGTTCAAAATTTATATCTTGTTTTCTATATTTATACAAGTTGTTACAAATATACTTTAGTCAAATTAATTCAATTATTCTGTTTTATAATTATGTCTTATTTGTTTATTTGCCTCTTATAAATTAAATCTGACCATATTCACGATCAATTGTTCAAAATTTATATCTTGTTTTCTATATTTATACAAGTTGTTACAAATATACTTTAGTCAAATTAATTCAATTATTCTGTTTTATAATTATGTCTTATTTGTTTATTTGCCTCCTATAAATTAAATCTGACCATATTCACGATCAATTGTTCAAAATTTATATCTTGTTTTCTATATTTATACAAGTTGTTACAAATATACTTTAGTCAAATTAATTCAATTATTCTGTTTTATAATTATGTCTTATTTGTTTATTTGCCTCTTATAAATTAAATCTGACCATATTCACGATCAATTGTTCAAAATTTATATCTTGTTTTCTATATTTATACAAGTTGTTACAAATATACTTTAGTCAAATTAATTCAATTATTCTGTTTTATAATTATGTCTTATTTGTTTATTTGCCTCCTATAAATTAAATCTGACCATATTCACGATCAATTGTTCAAAATTTATATCTTGTTTTCTATATTTATACAAGTTGTTACAAATATACTTTAGTCAAATTAATTCAATTATTCTGTTTTATAATTATGTCTTATTTGTTTATTTGCCTCCTATAAATTAAATCTGACCATATTCACGATCAATTGTTCAAAATTTATATCTTGTTTTCTATATTTATACAAGTTGTTACAAATATACTTTAGTCAAATTAATTCAATTATTCTGTTTTATAATTATGTCTTATTTGTTTATTTGCCTCTTATAAATTAAATCTGACCATATTCACGATCAATTGTTCAAAATTTATATCTTGTTTTCTATATTTATACAAGTTGTTACAAATATACTTTAGTCAAATTAATTCAATTATTCTGTTTTATAATTATGTCTTATTTGTTTATTTGCCTCTTATAAATTAAATCTGACCATATTCACGATCAATTGTTCAAAATTTATATCTTGTTTTCTATATTTATACAAGTTGTTACAAATATACTTTAGTCAAATTAATTCAATTATTCTGTTTTATAATTATGTCTTATTTGTTTATTTGCCTCCTATAAATTAAATCTGACCATATTCACGATCAATTGTTCAAAATTTATATCTTGTTTTCTATATTTATACAAGTTGTTACAAATATACTTTAGTCAAATTAATTCAATTATTCTGTTTTATAATTATGTCTTATTTGTTTATTTGCCTCCTATAAATTAAATCTGACCATATTCACGATCAATTGTTCAAAATTTATATCTTGTTTTCTATATTTATACAAGTTGTTACAAATATACTTTAGTCAAATTAATTCAATTATTCTGTTTTATAATTATGTCTTATTTGTTTATTTGCCTCTTATAAATTAAATCTGACCATATTCACGATCAATTGTTCAAAATTTATATCTTGTTTTCTATATTTATACAAGTTGTTACAAATATACTTTAGTCAAATTAATTCAATTATTCTGTTTTATAATTATGTCTTATTTGTTTATTTGCCTCCTATAAATTAAATCTGACCATATTCACGATCAATTGTTCAAAATTTATATCTTGTTTTCTATATTTATACAAGTTGTTACAAATATACTTTAGTCAAATTAATTCAATTATTCTGTTTTATAATTATGTCTTATTTGTTTATTTGCCTCTTATAAATTAAATCTGACCATATTCACGATCAATTGTTCAAAATTTATATCTTGTTTTCTATATTTATACAAGTTGTTACAAATATACTTTAGTCAAATTAATTCAATTATTCTGTTTTATAATTATGTCTTATTTGTTTATTTGCCTCTTATAAATTAAATCTGACCATATTCACGATCAATTGTTCAAAATTTATATCTTGTTTTCTATATTTATACAAGTTGTTACAAATATACTTTAGTCAAATTAATTCAATTATTCTGTTTTATAATTATGTCTTATTTGTTTATTTGCCTCCTATAAATTAAATCTGACCATATTCACGATCAATTGTTCAAAATTTATATCTTGTTTTCTATATTTATACAAGTTGTTACAAATATACTTTAGTCAAATTAATTCAATTATTCTGTTTTATAATTATGTCTTATTTGTTTATTTGCCTCTTATAAATTAAATCTGACCATATTCACGATCAATTGTTCAAAATTTATATCTTGTTTTCTATATTTATACAAGTTGTTACAAATATACTTTAGTCAAATTAATTCAATTATTCTGTTTTATAATTATGTCTTATTTGTTTATTTGCCTCCTATAAATTAAATCTGACCATATTCACGATCAATTGTTCAAAATTTATATCTTGTTTTCTATATTTATACAAGTTGTTACAAATATACTTTAGTCAAATTAATTCAATTATTCTGTTTTATAATTATGTCTTATTTGTTTATTTGCCTCTTATAAATTAAATCTGACCATATTCACGATCAATTGTTCAAAATTTATATCTTGTTTTCTATATTTATACAAGTTGTTACAAATATACTTTAGTCAAATTAATTCAATTATTCTGTTTTATAATTATGTCTTATTTGTTTATTTGCCTCCTATAAATTAAATCTGACCATATTCACGATCAATTGTTCAAAATTTATATCTTGTTTTCTATATTTATACAAGTTGTTACAAATATACTTTAGTCAAATTAATTCAATTATTCTGTTTTATAATTATGTCTTATTTGTTTATTTGCCTCTTATAAATTAAATCTGACCATATTCACGATCAATTGTTCAAAATTTATATCTTGTTTTCTATATTTATACAAGTTGTTACAAATATACTTTAGTCAAATTAATTCAATTATTCTGTTTTATAATTATGTCTTATTTGTTTATTTGCCTCCTATAAATTAAATCTGACCATATTCACGATCAATTGTTCAAAATTTATATCTTGTTTTCTATATTTATACAAGTTGTTACAAATATACTTTAGTCAAATTAATTCAATTATTCTGTTTTATAATTATGTCTTATTTGTTTATTTGCCTCTTATAAATTAAATCTGACTATATTCACGATCAATTGTTCAAAATTTATATCTTGTTTTCTATATTTATACAAGTTGTTACAAATATACTTTAGTCAAATTAATTCAATTATTCTGTTTTATAATTATGTCTTATTTGTTTATTTGCCTCTTATAAATTAAATCTGACTATATTCACGATCAATTGTTCAAAATTTATATCTTGTTTTCTATATTTATACAAGTTGTTACAAATATACTTTAGTCAAATTAATTCAATTATTCTGTTTTATAATTATGTCTTATTTGTTTATTTGCCTCCTATAAATTAAATCTGACCATATTCACGATCAATTGTTCAAAATTTATATCTTGTTTTCTATATTTATACAAGTTGTTACAAATATACTTTAGTCAAATTAATTCAATTATTCTGTTTTATAATTATGTCTTATTTGTTTATTTGCCTCTTATAAATTAAATCTGACCATATTCACGATCAATTGTTCAAAATTTATATCTTGTTTTCTATATTTATACAAGTTGTTACAAATATACTTTAGTCAAATTAATTCAATTATTCTGTTTTATAATTATGTCTTATTTGTTTATTTGCCTCCTATAAATTAAATCTGACCATATTCACGATCAATTGTTCAAAATTTATATCTTGTTTTCTATATTTATACAAGTTGTTACAAATATACTTTAGTCAAATTAATTCAATTATTCTGTTTTATAATTATGTCTTATTTGTTTATTTGCCTCTTATAAATTAAATCTGACTATATTCACGATCAATTGTTCAAAATTTATATCTTGTTTTCTATATTTATACAAGTTGTTACAAATATACTTTAGTCAAATTAATTCAATTATTCTGTTTTATAATTATGTCTTATTTGTTTATTTGCCTCTTATAAATTAAATCTGACTATATTCACGATCAATTGTTCAAAATTTATATCTTGTTTTCTATATTTATACAAGTTGTTACAAATATACTTTAGTCAAATTAATTCAATTATTCTGTTTTATAATTATGTCTTATTTGTTTATTTGCCTCCTATAAATTAAATCTGACCATATTCACGATCAATTGTTCAAAATTTATATCTTGTTTTCTATATTTATACAAGTTGTTACAAATATACTTTAGTCAAATTAATTCAATTATTCTGTTTTATAATTATGTCTTATTTGTTTATTTGCCTCTTATAAATTAAATCTGACTATATTCACGATCAATTGTTCAAAATTTATATCTTGTTTTCTATATTTATACAAGTTGTTACAAATATACTTTAGTCAAATTAATTCAATTATTCTGTTTTATAATTATGTCTTATTTGTTTATTTGCCTCTTATAAATTAAATCTGACTATATTCACGATCAATTGTTCAAAATTTATATCTTGTTTTCTATATTTATACAAGTTGTTACAAATATACTTTAGTCAAATTAATTCAATTATTCTGTTTTATAATTATGTCTTATTTGTTTATTTGCCTCTTATAAATTAAATCTGACCATATTCACGATCAATTGTTCAAAATTTATATCTTGTTTTCTATATTTATACAAGTTGTTACAAATATACTTTAGTCAAATTAATTCAATTATTCTGTTTTATAATTATGTCTTATTTGTTTATTTGCCTCCTATAAATTAAATCTGACCATATTCACGATCAATTGTTCAAAATTTATATCTTGTTTTCTATATTTATACAAGTTGTTACAAATATACTTTAGTCAAATTAATTCAATTATTCTGTTTTATAATTATGTCTTATTTGTTTATTTGCCTCTTATAAATTAAATCTGACCATATTCACGATCAATTGTTCAAAATTTATATCTTGTTTTCTATATTTATACAAGTTGTTACAAATATACTTTAGTCAAATTAATTCAATTATTCTGTTTTATAATTATGTCTTATTTGTTTATTTGCCTCCTATAAATTAAATCTGACCATATTCACGATCAATTGTTCAAAATTTATATCTTGTTTTCTATATTTATACAAGTTGTTACAAATATACTTTAGTCAAATTAATTCAATTATTCTGTTTTATAATTATGTCTTATTTGTTTATTTGCCTCTTATAAATTAAATCTGACTATATTCACGATCAATTGTTCAAAATTTATATCTTGTTTTCTATATTTATACAAGTTGTTACAAATATACTTTAGTCAAATTAATTCAATTATTCTGTTTTATAATTATGTCTTATTTGTTTATTTGCCTCTTATAAATTAAATCTGACTATATTCACGATCAATTGTTCAAAATTTATATCTTGTTTTCTATATTTATACAAGTTGTTACAAATATACTTTAGTCAAATTAATTCAATTATTCTGTTTTATAATTATGTCTTATTTGTTTATTTGCCTCTTATAAATTAAATCTAACCATATTCACGATCAATTGTTCAAAATTTATATCTTGTTTTCTATATTTATACAAGTTGTCACAAATATACTTTAGTCAAATTAATTCAATTATTCTGTTTTATAATTATGTCTTATTTGTTTATTTGCCTCTTATAAATTAAATCTGACCATATTCTCGATCAATTGTTCAAAATTTATATCTTGTTTTTTATATTTATACAAGTTGTTACAAATATACTTTAGTCAAATTAATTCAATTATTCTGTTTTATAATTATGTCTTATTTGTTTATTTGCCTCTTATAAATTAAATCTGACTATATTCACGATCAATTGTTCAAAATTTATATCTTGTTTTCTATATTTATACAAGTTGTTACAAATATACTTTAGTCAAATTAATTCAATTATTCTGTTTTATAATTATGTCTTATTTGTTTATTTGCCTCTTATAAATTAAATCTAACCATATTCACGATCAATTGTTCAAAATTTATATCTTGTTTTCTATATTTATACAAGTTGTCACAAATATATATATTCTTATTTTTTTAATTATAATCAAAAATATGGTTATTTATCTAATTTTCTAGTTTCTTTTTATGGTTCTGAAAAAACAATATTTAAAAGATTCTGCAACTTGTGAAGATTAAATTAAAGTTTTGACTAATTTTGTTTTTTGTTAAAAGTTAAAATTAACTTTTAACATTTTTGTATAACTTTTAATACTTGATTTTTATGTTTTTACTCAAATAAACTCTCATTCAAAATCTCCTTTCAAAATTTTCTCTCTAAAAATGCCCTCTCTAAAAAATTAAAATATATAGATGGCTGTCAATATTCGATTTAAAAGTCAATAAAGATAGTCATAAGTCGATAAATAAATTTTCATTTTTAAATTTTATTTTTATTTTTTTATTTAATAAATTAAATTTAATAATAAAAAATTAATTAAAATAATTTATTTAGTTATATAAAAGCAAAAACATTTTCTCAATCAAGAACTGATTAAGAGTCTTGTTGAAATGAACATTTCCGTCAATTTAGTATTCTTGATATTTTTATTTGTCGTTGAAGAGGTAAAATTTTCTTAATGTTTTTTATGCCAAATTATTTAATTTCGTTAAGAATCCAGTTGTTGCTGGATCTAATGATGAAAGTATGCCTAAAGTATCTGGAAATAAAGAAGAGACGAACAAAATGGATTTACTTTGGCAAGAATGTATGTAAAAATTTCAGAGCGGCAAAGACGTGAAGCTTTTGCTATAATGGCATGCCATTTCTCTGTTTTTCATTCTTTTAGAGGGTGCCGTTCTAATAGAGTATGTCATTGTAGCAAAGGTTTTATGTTGTGCAAGCATTTTAAATTTCATTATAAAATATTAAACTTTTTAAATAGTTAATGAAGCTAGTCCAAATGCAAATGCTGAAATTGCTGCAATATGTAAGCTATTTAAAGAGCTTTAAAAAATAAATTAAAAATATAAAGGGAATGCTCCTCCAAACCAACATGAAGGAGGCACTTCTGGCGGACATCGCCGTCGTCCTTCTTCTAAAGGGAAAGCACGACATCTTAGTAATACATCTGTGGACTTCAATGAGTGTTCAACTTGCCAACCTGATGCTAAATGTCTTGAACATACAAAATCTTCTAGTATGAGAGTTCATACCGGTAATGAAGTTCCTCCGTATAAACCTATGCCTTCACACGTAGTTGAAATGAACGAATGTGTCCGTGTGAACAAACCAATATTTTTAAAACAAAATCGCTCAAGGGGTGGTAAAAATAAACATGGAGGCAACTAAAGAGATTTTTAAAAGATTTTTTGCATTGATAAATCTTTTTCATTTATTTTCCTTTAAACTTTTAAAATATTTTTAACAACTTTATATCCAAATGTAACAAATTTAAATTTTAGTTTATCTTTTTCTTTATATCGTAGATTATGTTAACCGTGATTTTGTTTCATAGATAAATCTTTCTTTTTCATAAATATTTTATTTATCAAAATTGTAAAATTGAAATAAGATGGGAGGGTGTTTGGAGATTTGCTCTGGAAAGTTCCATACCGAATTTTGAGGAAATCTGACTCTAACTTTTTTTAAACCTAGTAGGTATGTAAATCCATACAAATCCGTGCCCACTCATTTACCCTATAGAAATTCAAAAATTGTTTTAAAAGTTTTTAACCAATTTTTAAATAAAAAGTGATAATAATATGTACATGAATAGAACGATTAAAAATGGCAGATTTGTGTCAAATTTAATTTAAATACAATCGGAATAATGTCAATCTTTAGTTAAATGTTTACTTCACTTTTTTACCGTTCTTTGTTGATTTCTTCTCCACATCTAAATAAATTTATTTTTAATTTGTTAAATGGGTTTGGAGTGTCTAAGATTACTTTTCTAATTTTTAATACTAGATAATTTTTAGAGAGCGAGATTTTCAAAAAACCTTGATCCTTGACCTTGATTTCGATTGGGTACCTTGACCAGCTTCTTGACCTTGAGTCAAGGAAAAATCAAGGAACGCTGAAAAATGCCTTGATCTGGACTCTGGATCCAGGAAAAATCAAGGTCTGGATCCGGATCCAGCTCGCTCTCTAATAATTTTGTATGGGTTTTAAAGCGCACCTCTTTTTAAATAATAAACTTTTTTACCGACACCATTAAGTGTATGGAAATTTAAAACCTGCCCTTCTAGTACAAGCCTTATTTTGTCCTTATGCACGTACCAGCCTATCTTTTTTATATCATAGACAGGTACGTGCACGAATTTTGGTGCAAGCATCGAACATTGCTGATTTGCAGGAGGGATTTTCGAAACAATTTTAATAAATAAACACAAGCTGCTAAGCGAAATGCCGAAAAAACCAGAAGCGGTATGCGATAGATGAGTGGCCACAACCCCGCCTTGCAACTACTGGCGAGAGTTTTTCATAAAATTTAAATTTTTGAAAAAATATTATTACTTTACTTTCTTTTGGTTAATTTTGATTTTGTGTTTCCGCAACACCTTCCGTCGTTTCGTTCTGTGTTGGTATACTTTCCAACCGTTTTCTAATTTCAGAAAGTTTGTCATCACTAAGCTCGTATCGACAAAAAGGGCACGTTTTCTGTCTTTTACCAATTAGCCTAAAATAAAAAGTTATCCTTAAATGAAGCAAACCACAGACGGAACTCACTATAGGATACCCCCATATTAGATATAATTCAAGATACGCTTGTGGGAAAAGACAAGATTTTTAACCGCAAAGTAATTCTCCATTGGGCGATCTCTATGACACTCAGAGGCCCCAAATGTTATACCTTGGATTGGAATATGTTATGTACGTGACTTGTATGTCTACGTACTAACAAGAATAACATCAAGATAAGACAGTAACTAACAGCTGCTTTATCTTCAATAAAAAATACAATAGGTTGCGTACATAGGAATATGACTAAGCGCCGAATATGTGAGACAGAATAGAATGTATCTAGGGTGCAGTGTTGGGTATGGTTCCTGGAGCTAGCTCTGGAGCCCGCCTCCAAAAAGATTTTGAAAACCCCCGGAGGGGGAACCAAATTTTTTCAATTCCTATTGGCCCAGGCTATCAAAGTATGAATTAATTAAAAATTAATTTTTTAAATGTAAAAGACGAATAAAAGGAGAATTAATCAGTTTGAATTTGAAAAATTCATTATTATGAATATTTATTATTAGAAAAAAAGTTGGTAATATTTTTTAAAAAGATTAATCCTACCATTTTTTAAGACAACCTGCGTGAAATATATGCTAAAATATAAAATAGATTGTCTGTAAAAAATATTTAAAAACTTTGCAATCAAGCAGCATAACATTTTCTTCAATTTTATAATTCCCTAAACATAAAGAACATTCCTCTACTTCAAGATAATGCAATTGATCATTAATTAAAGTAACCCCGTTTACATTAAACTCTTAAAATTGAAAGTAATGGGAATCTTTTACAGTCGGACCTCGAATTTAAATCGTGTCACAACACTTGCGGATATGACATTTGCAGAACCGACACTTGCTGACGACTTTTACAGACCGACATTTGCAGACGAACAATTGCAGATATAATGTTATTCTAGGTCTTCTGGGTAGTCCCATTTCTCAAATCCGATTTTTACCAACCTGTATTGGGTGGATCTAAGAAGAGAGCGAAATAGGTCTAATCTGCAAAAGTCAGATCTGCAATAGTCGTGCCAATATTATCTGCAAATGTTGGGTCTGCAAATGTTGGGTCTGCAAGTGTCGTGATTGGGGTTAAATTACTCCTCTCGTTATAAGATACAAAGCCAAAAGTGGTTTATAAATTCGAGGTTTGACCGTATTAATAATATTTTCTTTCCTTTTACCTTCAATTGTTAACTTTAATTTGATTTGAGAAAGATTGTTAAGCTCGTAGTGACAAAAAGGACAATTGTTCTTTTTTCCTTCAATTAACCTAAATTGAAAAATTAATTTTTAAATTAATACTCTGTTAATTATATACTCTATTAATTACCCTGGGTAATTATAGTTTCGGCCCCTCTCTGTAAAGGGTAATTAATAGAATCGGGGTAATTATTTGAGGGAGGTAATTAATAGAGTATACGGTATGTACCATAAATTTTCTAAAATAGTTTCCCTCTAAAATAGCGACCCAGATAGGACAGTTCTGAAGAACGATTGAAAAACACCTCTCTGCATCCATCTAAATAAGGCCCCTTAAAATACCGTATTTCCTGTATTATAGCCCCCCTCCGAATTAGTGCCCCCCTCCTTAATAAAGCCCCCTTTTGGAGAGTGGTTGAAAAATAGAGCCCCCCGTCTGTATTAGAGCCCCCCTCTTTAACAGAGCCCCCCTTTTTTATCAGATGTAAAATAAATAATTTACAACCTAGTCTGTTATACATTGATTTGTTTTTAATAGGGTGAGCGGTATCTGGATCCCGACCGATAAAAAATACCGATTATATAAATTAGCGAGAAAATTAGTAATGACTGGTGAACAGGGCTTCCGCAATTGACGATTGCGTTTGCAGATTTTAAAATTAAAATTGCAGGTTCTAAGAAATTAAATCATATATCGATTGATTTAGGGGATATACCGTGTTATCATATATCGAAGGATGAAAAGAGGATATCGGAGGTTTAACGTGGATATCGGTAGACATCGTATTATAAAAATGGGGTAGAAAAACTTTGGTAAATTTAACAAGTTCTCTTACTCGGGTAATAGAACCCCGAGCTGAGAGTCAACCCGATTATAAATAAATCGACCCAGAACTCGATGATATCCGCAGCTGCGGTAATTTTAAATTCTCTAACAAATTTTATCATCAAGATAAAACCGTATGGTGGATCAGGCTGATTTTGGGGTCGAAAATTTAATTATGCAAATGTCTTTTTATAAAAATGTCCCAATTCCTCGATATCTCCCTAGATTCTTATTAAATAATTTCCTGTTATATCAATTAATCCACCTACTTCATATAATTCTTAACCCCTGATCCACTTATATGCCTCAATCCTCACAAATTACCAGTTATACTTCTTATCCCACATTCCTCGATATTACTTTTAAACCCTGAATTTGGAGAAAAGAGAAAATATTGCATGCAATATCAATTTTTCCTATTAACTTTTTGTGCTAAAATTTTTAGTTCAAAAGTTAGGTTGTAAATAAATTTGAAAAACCTGTTGCTTAATTTGAAAAAATAGGTTGAAAAATAGAGCCCCCCGTCTGAATTAGAGCCCCCCTCCTTAATAAAGCCCCCCTTTTCGGGATAGTTGAAAAATAGAGCCCCATGGGGCTCTAATACAGTAAATACGGTATGTTCTTCTCTCTACAGACTAAGTTTGGTAATTCCAAGAAAATAACTGGATATCAGGAATCTGTATTTAAACAGAAGTAGGGTTGGGGTTTTCGAGTGGGGCCGACTTTCGAGTCATTTTCTCGGGCCTCATTTTTATCGAATCGAGCATCGAGTCGTTTTCGAGCCAAAATTCGATGCCCGACTCGACCTTTGGGATTGGGCCTCCAACCCTGAACAGAAACTCTCGGGTAATGTTTATTTCAAGTATTATTCTTTTAGAATAATCATTATCTCTTCCTCAACTAAGACTTATCGTTATTATACCTACCATTTTTTAAGACAATTCTTGTGGAATATGTGCTAAAATATAAGAGATTCTCAATAATAATATTATTTAAATAAAAACTTTGCATTTAAGCTTTATAACATTCTCGCCAAATTCAAAATCCTCTAAACAATCATTACATTTCATATCTTTAAGGTAAAGAAATTGCTTAGTAATTCGAGTAATCTCCTCCTTCTTAAAAATATCTTTAAGATTGACGAAAAATTTTATTAAGAAAAATCCGGAAATTTAGAATTTACTTGTTGGAAAATTTTTCAAAAATAGTTGTGCTGAATTGAATCTTTTGTAAAGTTTCGAAAAGTTGAAAACTTTAGCTCCATCTGCATCCTTTTCATAGCAACTAAGTATAAAAATAGGTAGTTTAAGAGTTAAGGCTCCTGTTAAGATTTGGGTGATTTCTCTGCGGACTCCGTTGATTTTTAATTAGAAATTTAATTAATTTTAATTTAACAGTTTGTAAGCTCCATCAGAACATTTTTGCAAAACTAAGCTTATAACCAGTGGTTGGAATTTTGAAATTTACTCGTACTCAACCTTCGTACAGACCTTATTTTTTTCGGTATAATTTCGGAATACTAAACAGACTCTGATTGGGACAAATTATATGTCAATCGAAAGGGCTAGTCGAGCTGGGTCTGTCCATTTTTTTGCTCTACTCGATTTCACGAATTTTGGTACGAGCTTCCAACCACTGTTTGTAACTCGATCTTGTAGTATATTTAATTTTCTATCCAAAGGTATCAAGAACATTAAAATGTATCCATCACTTCTTGAGTTATAGGACCTGGACCCAGATGGATTGCCTCGCTTAAAATTTTGAAGGCTTATAACTCGGTCCCCGGTACCATTTTGCAAAAATGGTTCAAATTTGGCAATCTACCTGTCTACCAAATTTCATCCCGAAGTCCCACGGACACACAAAACACTCTCCTTTGTGAGAGAAATTGACTCTATGTATTTTTTACTCAATGTCAAGACTTTATTTTTATGGGCTGTGTTTGCCCTGATAATATTTTAAGACTTTTATGACTTTACCAAATTGAAGGCTTATAACTCTTAATTTCGAATAACCTCTTAATTTCGAAAATTTTATTGCACCGATCAAGTTGAATAAATTCTTCAGTGTTTTCCTTAAAACTTAATTCTTTTATAGGGTTTTTATTCACTATATTCCATCGAAATACATTTAATTTATCATTATTACGAATACTATAACGATTCATAATTACAAGACCTTCGTTTGAACATCTGTTTAAATTTGGAACAATATTGTAACTAAAATAACTTTCCCCGTATTTGTTGAACAAAAATTTTGTTAGACAATATGATTGCGCATCTTTAAATAATTTGTTTTTAGATTAGTTTTGAATGATAAGAGGGGAAAGTTGATAGGATTTTTTGTTATTTTCTGACTCCAACTCCAACATCAAATTACATTTTATCTGTAAGCTATCGCGCGCATCTGCGACACTCCCTGTATCAAGACGCGTGCGATATCTTGTATATACATATAAGAAAAACGATATAAGAAAAATGATAAGAAACTCGCGGGCGATTTTTCTCTCCTTCATTTGAATGTTATTTTCTGTCGCAGGACGCAAAGAAACTTTTATTTAAACACATCATTATTCGCCTTAGTTTTAGTGGTAAAGATAAAATATCTCTAAAATAACGTATAGTCATTAGAGATAGGAACGGGATCGGGACCCGGTTTCCGGGTCCTTTTTCCCGGTTTTTTAGAAGCAACCGGGTTGAAACCGGGAACGGGTTTTCCCGGTTCCCGGTCCGTGTCTCTCCCGGTCGATCTTCAGAACCCGTTACCCGGTCCCAGCTTTTTTAAAATTCCTAGCTCTAATAGTCATGTATAGGGTTGTTGATTTCGGTTAACTGAAGAAACTGGTGAATCCGACCAACCCAGTCAGTGTTTAAAAATGTTTCTATTTGTTGTTACTTACCAAGCTTTTTCTGATAATTTGAAGATAAAATCAAATAATCCTTTTTATAATCCTTATTTTTTCTCCAAATATTTTTAACAATCAAAACACGCCCATCATCCCCGGATCTAAATAAATTTTTTGTATTTTCTAAAAAATCTTCAAACTCTTTTCTATCACTCATAGTTTTTTCAATTTCATTCAAACCAATTTCGAAATTCTTTGCCACATTTATGCTTATTCCTCTTTCAGTATTCCAACCTTCAACATAAACTTTTGTTTTAACGTTTTCATTAACCAAAAGAAAATCTGCTATTTTTTCCACGTGTTGTTGTTTAATTGCAGAAATTTTATTTAAACAAAATAAATTTGTTACAAGAAAAATTAAAATAAAGAGCATTTTTAACCCTTAAATTAATTAATTGAATCTCCGAATCTCTCGGAAGAAGGGAATGTTATACTGTTGAATGTCGTATAGTTGAATCCGACTGGTGGAAATATTAAAAGGATGCTTCACCTAGAGATTTAAAACGCTTAGGCAGGGGTTAAGAGATTTAAAAGGGAAAGGAGAGAGCATTGGTCGATGCCTCGGTAGCTCATTGGTAGAGCACCTGTATATAGTGAGCGAAAGCGCCTGGCAACAACTATGTAGCAGGCGTTCACAGGTTCGAATCCTGCCCGGTGGCTAAACTTTTGCTAAACTTTTTCTATATGTCATAATTCTAATACATTGCAATCTTCAAACCGAAGCCCGTGGACAACTCGGAACAGTTCCGAATAACTCTGGAACTGGAGCCTAAGAATGAGATTGAAAGGATCGAAGCCGGCGAGATAGGAGCTAACCCTAACAAATAGTGCCTAATTGAGAATTAAATCAAGTATTTAATTAAATAAAAAAATTTGTTTCTAAAAGAATTTTTAACTGAGAAAATGGATCCAATTACTCTTGCCTTATTTTTATGTCGATCAGAGGTGAGTCGGAAATAATGAAGGTGCCGGAAATCGGAACTGTCGGAAATCGGAAATGGCTCAAAAGTTGGAACTTGGAAATCTGAAATCAGCCTAAATTTCTGGAAATCGGAAAGAAAAAATCGTCGGAAATCGGAATTCCGACCCACCTCTGATGTCGATAACTTAAATATATTTTTTTTAATTAATAAAACTTTAAACAATTTATTAAAAATTAATATTTATTAAGAGGTAATTTAAATTTTTGTCTATATATAAAATTATGAAGGAAGGGAATTTAAATGGCAAGACAATGAATAAAGAAAATGCTTTGTTAATCATAAAAAAATTTTTAAAATTCCTCTCGATGGGAGACAACAATGTAAATTTAGACAAAGGAAGTCTGACATATTGATTTTTTATTTAAAATTTAAAATTAAAAGGCAAAATTTAATTAAAATAAAAAAAAATAAAAGTTGGAAATGTTGGGAATATTTTGTTTGGAGCTGGATTTGATTAGGCGATTTTTAGGAGTGTGTGGTCTGTTTTAGGGTTTCTGTGATCTGAGGATTGTTTTTGAAGCAAAATTTAGGCGGGATCTGATAGAATGGTCAAAATTCGATTTCCGGATTCTTTCTGACATATTGATTTTTTATTTAAAATTTAAAATTAAAAGGCAAAAATAATGGTCGAGACTCTCGGTCTCGATTTCGGTCTCGGGGTTGCTTCTCGGTTTCAACTCTCGGGGTTTTTTTAATCCCGACCATCACTACTATTATTTTTGAATACATATTTATTTTTAAAGAATTGATGGTCGAGACTCTCGGTCTCGATCGTATTTGGTTTCTGTAGTTAAATCAAAAACAGAAAAACTTGTTAGATAGGAAAATCATAAGCTCTAATCAAGCCGAAAATCATATAAGCTTATTATTGAGGGTAGGAACTCTTTAAAAAAGTAAAATTTTAATTAGTGACCAGTGAAAAATAGGCCTGTCCGGATTTTTTGTTTCATATGCAAATGTATAATGTGTAGTATCATCCACTCTCTCGCATCTAACAAAAATCCTGATAAAGTGAGAAAAAGACGTGGATTTTTAAAAAATAAAAATCAATCAAAAAAATAAATGTTTGGCATTATGTATTTTTAAATTAAAGTTTCATTTTGTTAAAAATTGTTTTTCTGGCGCTCCGACACGGGCACAGTGATCCATTTGCACAGTAAGACAATTGCACATTGGGCATCTGCACAGTGGACAATTGCACAGTAATTTGTGGTTAAGTGCATTTGTGTTAGACTTTCTGATAAGTTTTTTAATAATAAAATGGTTTTTCTTAAACAAAAACAATTTTCCCTGTTCTATAAGCAATTTTTCCCGTTGTTGGAAAAGTTGTTCGCGGGAGACGAAAACTTGCAGAGATATAGGCTCTCGAAAATCGAAAAACAATATAGTAAACCAAGCGGTTTTTTGGGGTAAAAAATTCGAAGATGCAAATTATAGCTCATTCGAAAGAGCTGTTTGAGTTGAGTCGGCTGACACCAAAATCATCTTGATTGGATGATTCTGAACGAAGTTATGACCTATAGGTGAATGAGCCTTGCGTTTATTTGGAGTGTTTCGCGACTAAACAGGCGTTTTGCGAATAAATGAGTAGGTCGTTTTGCGAATAAACAAGACTTTACTGTGCAATTGTCCACTGTGTAATTGTCCTCTGTGCAAAAGTCTTACTGTGCAAATGGATCACTGTGCCCAAGTCGTGTCACCGTTTTTCTTACCAGGAAATTTTTCGTTTTTCTTTAAAATTTTTTAATGTATTTTTTATTTTTTAGGTTAATTTTCGTTTGAAATCCAATTTTAATAAAATTCTTCAATGACTGCAGTTATTCTGGAACGGAATCAAGGTAATGATTTTCTATTAGAAATACAGAAATTTTTTTAATTCTTTAGAAAAGAGCTTATTGTTAGCTATTGAACTAGCTATATAACTTAGCAAAAGTTTAGGCCACCGGGCAGGATTCGAACCTGCGACCTCCTCGTAGTTATCGCTAGTCGCTTTCGCTCACCACATACAGGAGCACTGAGCTACCGGGGCTTCTATTTTTAACCTCCGCCTAATCGTTTTAAATGCTCTAGGTGATTCATCCTTACATTATTTCATCTTTTTAAAACCTTAAAAATTTTAATCAAAAAAAAATTCCAAAATTTAGATGCAACAATTTATGTTGGCGGTCTAGATGAAAAAGTAACAGAAGCAATTCTTTGGGAATTATTTGTCAATTCGGGGCCAGTTACAAGCGTAAATATGCCAAAAGACAGAATTACTGGAACACATCAAGGATTTGGTTTTATTGAATTTATGAGTGAGGAGGATGCCGATTATGCTATTAAAATTATGAATATGATTAAATTGTTTGGGAAGCCGATTAAAGGTTTGAGTTTTTAATTGAAATTGAGCTGGCTAGAGATCGAGATTTTTGAGAAGTCTGGGTGTTCCTGGGTTCTGGGTTCGATTTATTGACCTGTACCGAATCCTGGGCCTGTAATTCAGGAAAAACCTCAGGCATTTGTCCAGGCCCAGCTCGATTTCTGGTGCTGACGAAAATACTAACTGACGCCCCCCCCCTTTTTTTCGTTATTTTTATGACATTTTTTCCTCTTGGTAGAGGAAGCCTTTTGGTTATTCCTCTTCGTAAAGGTGAAGAAAAAATGAGGAAGAAGGTCAAAAAACAATGGAAAAAATTGAGAGGAAAAGGAGGCCAAAGTATTAGGGAGATTTTTAGAATTTTCGTTTGTTTTCTCTTATATTTTATTTCTATGATATTCTAAATATTTTGTACAACTGAATAGACTTGAAGAACAAGTTTTACAGCAGATATTAACCCCATACAACTTTAAATTTTTGTAAAAAAACGTTGGAACAAACGAGACTTAATTCAAAAACCAAAAAATAGTCATTACCTAAATTTATTCACTTTTTAGTTTGATTTTGGATTTTACAACAGGGATTGCGCCGACAGAAAACCAAATTCTCGATTTTTGTAAATCGTGAATTCACGAGCTCAGAATCTACGGGAATTCCCGATTTTCGTGAATCGGGTCAGCGCGATCCCTTTTTTACATATTCTCAGAATTAGGATTTATTTCAAAAAATAATTTTTATTTTAAAAAGAAAATTTTCTCTTTCCATTTCAGTTAATAAAGCTTCTGCAAACGAAAAACAAATGGATGTTGGTGCTAATTTGTTTGTTGGTAATTTAGCTGCTGAAGTTGACGAAAAATTGTTGTTCGATACTTTTAGCGCTTTTGGTGTTATTTTACAGGTTTTTTTGAATAATTAATTCTTAAATATTTAAATTTATTAGCCGCCCAAAATTATGCGTGATGTTGAATCTGGATCTAGCAAAGGATTTGCTTTTATTAATTTTGCGTCTTTTGAGGCTTCTGATGCTGGTTATTTTTATTTTTCTTTCTAGTACCCTCCCAACTTTTCCACTTGTCTAGGGCGTATTCACAAGCTAATTTCCTTGAATCAGACCAGTTTTCTAGAAAATTGGCCTTTGCTAGGACCACTTTTGTTAATTGTTTGAAAATCTGAATCAGGCCCGTAACCAAATTTTTTACAGGGGGGGGCTATCTCCTGGTTATGGTTTGAGCTTAATCCATCTTTACATTTTTTTCTGTAAATACCAAGGGCTTATTCAGGAGGGTTGAAGCCCCCCCCCCCCCGAAATGGGGCAAAGGTGGAAACATTTATGAGAAGGATGATTTATGTACAAAAAATGTGTGTTAGGAACGTCAAAGTGAGCACCAAAATTTTGGAAATCAAAAAAAACCGAAATCTACCCTCTGGATACGCTCTTGGTACCTACTTTTATGGAGCCTTCTTTATTTTATTTCAAATTTTTAAAATTTATTTTTAGCCTTGGAGGCGATGAATGGCCAATTTCTTTGTAATCGACCTATTACATGCTCTTATGCTTTCAAAAAGGACACAAAAGGTGAACGACACGGAACTGCTGCAGAGCGTCTATTGGCATCACAAAATCCGTTGTTTCTACATGACAGACCTCATCAGATATTTTCTGATGTGCCGGGATTGAGGTTTTCTTTATTTGGGTTTAGGAAAGGTTTTATGAGGCTAAGGTGAATTTTATTTTTTGATTTTCCTTTTACCTTCTAAAATTTGGTTATTTTTAATTTTATCTTATTTTTATATATTTTTAAGACCAATGCCAATTCCGCCACCAGCACCACCTTCAGTACCGCAAGGATTGCCACCAATGCCTCCGGGAATGATGCCTCCACCGCCACCGATGCATATATCACCTGCGGGAATGGCAATGGGGTTTGTTTATTTTTTTAATTTAAAAGATTTTTTGGGGGATTTCGAATTTTATGGGCCCACAGCTGGGGCCTATTTCAATTGTCCACAGATTCTGCATTCTGTGCACAGAAAAATAATTGAAATAGAATTTTGTGGTTTTTGCATGGTTTTTATGTTTCCACAGAAAAATCTGTGGAAAATTGAAATAGGCCCCTGATCGAGATAGGCAGAGGGTGTTAACTCATTCTACCTTTTGTAGCTAAATTAAATGAGATTAATTTTGGGGCTGTTTTTCTGTCTCTACATTTCTAACATATTCCTTTTTTCTGAGTCCTAGCTCTTCGAGCCCCACAGGAAAAAATGAGTAAAAAATCAAAATTTTTCATTTTTTACCCAAAATAAATTTTATTTTTAAATTAAAAATTAATTTATAGATTCATCCCACACAGCGGAATTGGACTTCCACCAATGCCTCCAATGCAGCACATTCCTCGTCCACCACCTCCACCTATGGGAATGGGTGGTCAACATATGTTTCCACCACCGCCGCCTCCGCCAATGTCTAGGTTTTTTAAAAAGTTAAATTATTTTTACAAAATTTTGTTTAAATTTAGACAAAGCATTCCTCCACCGCCCCCACCCCCATCACAACCACCAACTCCAATGTCTACTCCAAATCCGCCGCCACCTCCGCCGCTTAGTGGTAAGAATTGTTTCTATTTTAAATAAGTTTTGCTCGAAAAAAATCTTTTTAGCACCTCCGCCGCCCCCTCCACCGCCTTCAAATTAATTGGAAATTTTGAAGAAAATTGAAGGATATAATGGCGATTTGATCTTTAAATATTTGTTGTTTTTAAAAATATTTTTTGAGTGAAATTATTCAGGTTTTTTAATTAAATAATTGAAAGAACAAATTTTGTTTTTTATCATTTCAATTGGCGATACGACAATTGCGGATATACATAAATTTTTAAGGTTTTGGTGTCGCTTCATTAAAGAAATGATTCGAAGGGCTAAAAAACTTGATAATATTTCAATACTGCTTAAAAAATTTTAAATCTGCATTTGCCAAATCCGGAATTGTCTTCCGTTATTGTTATATCCGTAATCGCCGACCGCAATTGTCGCATCTTGTACAATCGCGTATTCCCAGTTGTCGTAACTAGAGCCCGGACCGAGACGAGATCTCGTAACAAATTTTAATTACCAAGATTTTTTCGAGATCTCAATTCTCGTACGACACTCCCAGGCTAGGCTCTCCCCAATGTTTGAATTGACTGGTTTTTTTATCGAACGTAGAGCATCATTTAACCCTTCTCATTTCTTCTAATATATCATTTGTTATTTTTTAATCCTTTAAATACATTTCTGAATTACAAAATATTTTCATAACTTTATTTTAGCCCCAAAAAAATCTACATTTTTCGATATAAAATTTAATTATTTAATGTATTGTATAGTTCTATCAGGCATTGAAGTTTCCGGCATTGGAGCAATTTGATTAATATTTGAATTATTTTTGCATCGAAAAATTATTTGTCTGTAGCTTCTTACACTCAAAATTGTTACCTTTTAAATTTATTTTTTCAAAGTTTGAAAATATTAAATTAACTTACAATAGGGTTTAAAACAGTAACTAAAGATCCAAAACTATTAGTAAAAAAGATTATAATAGTTGATGAAAATAAACCAGGCAAATTAAATAAAAAATTTAAATTGGCGAATAATGTAGAAGCGTAGGTTAATATAGGTAGAATAGCCTATAAATTTGAACATTAAAGAGAAGGGCTGGGGCCGTATTCTAAAAATGAGTAGTCTCCTAAATCCTTGAGATCAACCTACCGTATATCCTTTACTAACTACCCTGGGTAATTATTGTTTTGACCTTCCGCTGGAGGGAGTAATAAATCGAGAGAGGGTAATTACATGAAGTTTGAAATTTCAACGTGTTTTAGGGCCTTTGTTTGGGGGTAATTATTGTTTCAATCTATCGCTGGATGGGGTAATTATTTAAGGGAGGGCATTTAATACAGGTTATACGGTATATCCCACTTAATCCCTCCACATCCTCAGTACTTGAGGATTTGGTAAATTTTTCGAGATTCGATCGAATATTCGATAATTTCTTGGCCAATCTATTCGAAAATGGATAATTTACAATTTGATTCTAAATTATGTGACCAGTACCAGGTTATATGTGCATTACCTGGGTACAGCCCAAAACGGCGCGCGGCCATAACGGCGCAAAGCCATAACTTGGTGGAAAATGTCTGGCCTTTATCAATTTTGGTACCAATCTCCTTAGCTCGATGAGAGGAATCGTTTAAACTAAACTCGTTAAGATTAGGAAATCTTGAAGCAAGTTATGGCCTTGCGCCGTTATGGCCGCGCGCCGTTTTGGGTATGTCCCACATTACCTGTGCCCCCAAAGCAATACTTAATTGTTTATTCATATTACGTATTCGAGTCATTTCTACACCTTTGCAATGACGATAAACATGTATTTGAATACTTATACCACAAAAAATAATTATTATGTAAGTAATTATAGTTAATGCTGAAGCATAATTTGAAATAAAAATTGATAGATTATTAGTCTGAATTTTAAATATAAATTTTCAAGTGACAATTGGGAGTTTTTAGAGGTGATCCATGGAGAAGGGAATTCTTCAAGGAAAGGGTGTCCGGAAAATTGGGCTCTGGAAAATTGGGCTCCAAGATTTTTCGGAAAATTCGGCTCCAACTTTTCGGAAAATTGGGCTCCAGCGGAAATTTGGGCTCTATGAGAAAAAACGGAAAATTGGGCTCCAATTTTTTAGGCGCGGGGAATTTTGGGCGTCGGAGTTAATTTTTGGATTTTTCCGAAAAATATCACAAAATTCTCTGTAATAACTATTTTTGTGCTGATAATTAGTGGGTAGGTCGTTATTTCAAAGCTGAAAATCAGTAAAAGGAATAGGTTTATGTGCTGTTGTAGAACCCAGCGACCGTTGACTCCCGCGAGGCGCGTGCCGCAAAATCCCGCGCGAAGCGCGGGATTTTGCACAAGCGCCTCGCCGACACCCATAAGTCTAGGTTGTTAAATTTTGTGTCAGTTTTCGGAAAAATCCAAAAATTAACTCCGACGCCCACAATTCCCCGCGCCTAAAAAATTGGAGCCCAATTTTCCGTTTTTTTCTCATAGAGCCCAAATTTCCGCTGGAGCCCAATTTTCCGAAAAATCTTGGAGCCCAATTTTCCAGAGCCCAATTTTCGGCACTCAAGGAAAGTGGAGGTCTCTCCGGGTTAATTTTTTGTTCCGTCTACACTCAAGCCGACTGTCTTCATGTCTAGTCTGATCAGATAACTTTAATAGAGTTTTTCCCAGTCCACAAAAGTCGGGATTTTGATACTTTTTGTAACTCCCCCTCCCTCCACACTCCCCCGTGTCAAAACTTGCGCAAAAAAATTTTTCCTAATTCCCCCCCCCCCTCCTTGTTGGGAAACAAATTTACATACAACTTACTCTTACTTTGAGTCCAACAACATAATTATTAATTGTATAATTATCCAATTCTAATAGTTTTGTCACATTATAATTTGTTAAATATTCGTCTTCTGAAGTTGGATAGTTTGATATAGAAGAACAAATATTTAAAATTATTAATGGAATTATCGAACCAAAAATTAATAATAATTGGTGTTTAAATTTAATATCAACTTCGCTAAATCATAAGTCTTGATTTTTAAATGTTTTAAAGAGGTTTTACCGTACAACCACTAGATAACGATAAATAAATAATGTGCAGACATTCATTGAGCTAAATCTTGCCGTAAAATTGTTAATACGGAGAAGTATAAATTGCCAAGGATTTGGTAGGAAATGTATAGGTCCGTAATTCCAAGTTGTGCCGATACCATTATCAGACACAAAAACCTATTTTTAATAAGATGAATTTTATTTTAAGTAGATGTCCTATGTATTTAGGCGCATAATTATGGGTAGTCACGCCAAAAAGCTTCGCCGCCCAAATATTTACCGGTTGAGAAACAACAAACATACAAATCCCAACAATATCAACAAAACAAGTTTGTAAAAGTATTTTGCTATAAACTTGCATTTCTTTCATTGTATAACGCAATATTAGCCAAATTAAAAACAAATTGGAAAACAATCCAAATGTTGCAAAACAATAAATTATTGTTGAATATATTTCTCCTATTAACATGTTTTCTTAAAAAAATTCTTTAAAGTGGTCAAATCTCAACTCTTTTTAATTGTAAAACATGTTTTACAATTGTTAAAAATGCTATTGAAACATTTGTTTTTCCCCAAACATTTTTTAACAAACATTAAAACATACAGTAAAACATTATGTTTACCTAAATTTGTAACTTTGTTTTACTGCATGTTTTGATATTTTTAAATGTTTGAGAAAAACATATGTTTTAATATCATTTTTAGCAATTGTAAAACATGTTTTAATGTTCAGATTAAAGACAAACATGTTTTTATGTTTTTAATAAACCAATGTTTGTAAAAGTTTTTATGTTTTAATCAATGTTTTAATAATGTTTTAAAGTAAAATATTTTAAGGGTTTCTAGGAAAACAATGTTTTTAAGTTTCCAAAACATTGTTTAGGAGAAATGTTTGTTTGAAAACAAGTTCTAACTCTTAAAACATGTTTTACAAAAATTATGTTTGTTTGTTAACATGTTTTTCTAGGTTAAAACATTTTGTAGGGTAATGTTTGTTTGAAAACAAGTTTATTTCTAGGTTTTTAAAACATTAATTTTTGTTTTACAAAAGTCTAATAAAGTTTTATTCTTTTTAATTGTAAAAACAAAAACGACGTCAAGCAGTCTGTGCCAAAGGATACGAATAAAATAAAATATTTTTCAAAGAAATAAAAGAAAAATTTTTTAAAAATTTATTAAAGACTTTCACCACAACAGATGTTTTAACTTTTAAAGAAAATTAATTCGAAAGATTTAATTATTGTTTACAATCAACTTTATAAAATTGTACTTTTTTCTTGACTAATTGCCAGGTGCCTTTAATAAAAAATATTTTTTAAACAAGAATGTATTAATTATTTAAAACGTTCAATTAAAGAGTTCAGATTTTCTATTAGATATCGTATTTTCTCTATTAGAATGCCATGGCATTTTCAATCACCTTCGAAACTGGCATTATACATAATAGAGACTGGCATGTAATTGGCTATTTTTGTATTGTATACTTCGATTGTCCAAATCGAAGGTGGTTGATCACGTTGATTTTGGTATCATTCGACTCGAATTTTTCCGGAGCAGTTCAACTGAGTCCCGGCTCAATTGAGTCCCGGCCCTATAACTCAAGTACGGATTGATAATTTTCATTGATTTTGGTACCATTTGATAGAGCATTAGATGGCCTACAATATACCAAAGAATCAAAATTTTTGGTTGATTGATAAAAAAGTTATGATTTAAAAACTAACTTTTTCAAAAAAATCTGATTTTTCGGCACTTTATCGATCATAACTTTTTTACCAGTCGGTCAGGAATTTTGATTTTTTTGTATATTATAGCCTATTTAATGCCCTATCCAATGGTACCAAGAGTAACAAAAGGTGACCATCCCTTCATAAGTTATAGGGTCCGGGACTCAATCGAGTCGGGACTCAATTGAGGTGTACCGGAATTTTTCACCCCAAAAATTAACTTATCCACCATAATGCTTTTCACTTTTCAAGGGCATGTATCTCGGCCCATATATGAGCCCTACGCTAAAATTTTGGCGTCAATCGAGTCAGCTCGTCGATTCTCTTTCGAATGACAGTAAAGCAGCAGGGCTATAGCTATTTCTCTCCTTTAGCTAGTGCAAAAGGTTATTCGGCGGCTGGGAGCGAACCAGCATCTTCAAAGTTCGGACTGATGTGTTAGCCATTACACCACGACGCCTACTGCACAGCCTTAGGAATTAAATAGCTATATACTTTACACGACAAATTGTTTGTCCAAATCTGAGTATGAGTGACATAACGGTATTTTTCATAAATTTCTTTTAATTTTGCACACTTTTTGGCATTCTGTTTATAATTTGATGATAAATGACATTTTATCCCATGCTATTTTGTTATTCCTTTTAATCCCTTCCGCTTTTCAAAATTAATTTATTTTAATATTTTTTTCCTTTATTTTTAGATAAAAATTTAAAAAAATTCTTTTATTCATCAAAAATGCCGTTGAAAGAAGTCGAACCAATTAAAGTTCCAGTTGGTGAAAAGCCGAGTAAAATGAATGAAATGAATGACGTTTTTGCACAAATTAGCAATTTTGGAGATGGGAGGCTTTCTAAAATGGAAGTTGATTATTCTGCTGATACGGACAAGGCGATAGTTGAGGCCGATAAGAAACAAAAGGTAAAAATACAAAAAATTTTTTGACTGGTATTTGTTTAAAGGAGGGGATTTGGGAGAGTTTAAGGGTGGAGCGAGTCCTTTGGGATGTACACAAAGCTAGGCTTTAGGGTTGGGGGCCCGATCCGGCCCTGTCCGAAAGATCGAGTCGGGCATTGTATTGGCCCGAAAAAGACTCGGTCGGTCTGGCCCGGTAAAAATGAGGCACGAAAAAAAGACTCGAATGTCGCCCGACTCGAAAACCTAAACTCTACTAGGCTTCATTGATCTCATTTGCCGTTTTTGACCAGATTCTTGAGTCAAATAAATCAAGGAACTCGAAAAGTAAAATTTCGGTTTACCCCTTTTTTCTTCATTCCTCCATCTCCCTAGAAAATAAAAAGGAAGAAGTACTTTTTCGATATTTGAAAGGTTTGCCATTAGGTAATCGAGTGTTCTCTAAAATTAATTCTTCTTCTAGTCCGTGATCGTAGATAAACAAAATTTGACTCATATTCGGACTCAGCACACTTATTACCTACTGGTAAACCTCTACGATATTGAAAAGGCACTTCTCTTTGTTTTCTAGCGAGATGGAAAGATGATAAAAATGTGGTCATACAAACCGAAATTTTACCAAAATCCGTGACTTTAACTTGTCCAAGGAGATCAAGGTCTAGATCTAGATCAAGACATTGTTTTATTTTATACTCTCAAAAGACGTTAAGAAAATTTTACATATTTTGATAAACTGTTAAATCTTCCAGACTAGGACACGGATACTGATTTTGGTATCCGTGTCCAGTTACGGCGGATATAGACGGATATCCGAGGCATTTTTATGTTATCTGTATCCGTATCCATGTCCTAGTCTGGTATCTTCATTTTAATTTATAGGAGGGATCAACTCGTGAAGCTATTGAATTATTGCAACAACTTGAAAAGAAATCTCGTTTGGATTGTGACACAAAATCAAATGAACGTATTGTTCGTCATATGGTTAAATTGGCTTTTGATGCTAAACAATGGGATTTATTAAATGAAACAGTTAAAGCACTTTCAAAAAAGCGAGCTCTCATCAAGATGAATATGACTTACATGGTTTGAATTTTTTGGGGAAATTATTTTTTAGTATTTTTTTCTTTTCCCCATCTGTTTTTTTTGTTTGATTATACGATTTTTGGGTTTTCTGAATTTTTTCTGAGTTTTTTTTTGACATTGCTGACTTTCTTGTCAGTTTGTTATTATGTCTAGGGTCCTCGCTAGTGTTTCTCCGGAACCGCAAATTTGGTCGGAATTGGAATTGAAATTTTGACTGGAACCGGAACCAAAAAATCCCTAAACTTGCGGCCTACCGGAACCTCTGGCGAAGCTCTAGTCCTTGCCTGTTTGGTTTTTTCTTAGATCTCAGTTTTTTTTCTAATTTTCCTTATTTTTCCAACAAATATATCCATTTCTTATTAATTATTTTTATTAATTTTTAGATTCGGGATTGTATCGAAATGATAGAAAAGCTTCCAAATGAGAGCACAAAGGAAAGATTTATTGAAACTCTCAGGGCAGTTACTGCTGGGAAGGTTTGTTTGTCTTGTTTTAAATATTTATTTGTTGTTTTTGTAGATTTATGTCGAAGTGGAACGTGCTCGTTTAACAAAACGTGTTGTGAATAAATTGGAAGCAGAAGGAAAATTGGATGAAGCTTGTGAGATGATTATGGAAATGCAAGTGGAGACTTATGGATCTATGGAGATTACGGAAAAGGTTGTTTTAAAAGGGTTGTTTTAATTTTTAATTTTTTTATATTTTCCCTTAAATATTCGAACAACATTGGATTTTTATGAGACATTTAGTTTATGAATGTCTGATAGAGTAGAAGGGTTATTTGGCACTTTTTATGAGTTTGGGAAGGCCCGTAGCCGGGAAAGATTTCCACAGGGAAATCATACAGGCCTGTAGCCTGGGGTGGGGGCCTACGGCCTTTTAAACTTCTCAAAATTTGTGCTCAAAAATCAAAATTTCGGGGTTGAAAAATTTTCCCCCTTGGCCTCCCCCCGAAAAAAATCCTGGCTACGGGCCTGATCATATCCGTTGCGGAATTTCAGCCTCCGGACGCTAACCTGGCTACGGGTCTGGGTTTTACATTACGGAATTATACCACTGCAAGTTTTTATTGACTCCCAAATTTATTCTACATTCCTCAGAAAATGAATTTATAAAATTGTTTGTTTTTAAGGTCAAATTTCTGCTTCATCAAATGCGTCTATCAATTCAAAAAGAGCAATACACTCGTGCTACAATCATTTCGCGTAAAATTAGTGACAAATTTTTTGATCGTGAAGGAGATGAGGTTTTCTATTTTTGTTGATTTTATTTTTTAAATTTTAGATTGAATTGATGAAATTGGAGTTTTATAAATATATGATACAAATCGGGCTTAATGATGAGTCCTATTTGGATGTTTGTAAACATTTTCTATCTATTTTCAAAACGCCAAAATCTGCAGAAGATCCTCACACACATTTGGAGGTTTTTTGAAAATTACTAGTATAACTAGGGTTGTCGGTTCTGGACCGTTCCGAAGAACCGTGGATTTTTCGGTTCTTCGGTTTCGGATATCCGAAGAATTTCCAGGAACTGACAGCCCTAATTATAACAATTCCAATTAGGTTAGAATATAATCTAAATTTTTTTAACTTCCTTCGGTTAAAGGAAGCAAGACAATTTTGATTTTTGACTTCTATAATTTTTTTACTCCGAAAACACGCTAACAATAGGTTACTCATTGTCAGATTTAACCATTAAAAATTTGGAATCATGGACGCTAAAGTTTGGTTTGATTCAACTCATCGAAATGCAAACAAACATATTAGGGCATTTTAGATTTAATTAGCCAAATTATACCGCTATGCAAGTGTATAGCCAGGGGGCTTCTGGGGATATAGCCCCCCCTTGAAATGGAGAAAATGAAAAAAATTTAGGAGGGAAATGGTCAGAAAAGCGCACACACCCCATTTTAGTCCCCCTGAAATCGACCCACTGGCTACGCCCTTGCTGTTATGTAGTGAGCCTTGGTTTAGTTACTATATATCTTTAATTTAAATATTTTAATAAAATATTTCTCTTTAAAGTTGTTAAAATGTATCGTTTTCTATCTACTTCTATCTCCGCATGATTGTGAAAAATGGGATTTGTTGCAAAGAATAAAAGGAATGAGAGAATTGGAGAAATTGCCACAACATAAAGAATTGTTAAAATTATTTATTCGGCAAGAATTAATTTTTTGGAAAGAAACGATTGAAGGGGAATATTCAGAAATTTTATTTGGTGAAAAGGCAACAGATGAAAAAATGGCGGTTGATGGAGTTGCTGGTTCGATGCCGAATTTGGAGGTTTTTTTAAATATGAGGGATTTTTAGTTGGGCTCTTTGATGTTTCACATATGAATGAATTTTGACGAAATTGTCGGGAGGAAATAGACCAAATGTCGGAAATTTTAGAAAAATTTCCGAGAAACGGAATTTCGACTCACTTCTGACTGGACACGCCCAAACCAACGCGCGGCCATAACAACGCAAAGCCTTCCTAATCTTAACAAATTTAGTATTAAACGATTTCTCTCATCGAGCTAAAGAGTCTGGTACCAAAATTGATAAGGGCCGGAAGTTTTCTGGCTAGAGTTGTTTTGGGCTGTACTCACTTCTGACTATTCTTCTCTTTTTGGATATTTCTTTTTGAGTTTCTTTAAAGAAATTCCTTAAAAATAAATCCTTTAAACTCCCAAGGAAAACTTTAAAACAGAAATTTTCAGGTCTTCCCAATGTCCAAACCTGAAGGCATTAAACGAAAGGAACGTCTTCATGATTGTGTTGGGGAGCATAATGTTAGAATGATTTCTAAATATTACACTCGAATCAGTTTTCAACAAATGGCTAAACTTTTGGAATTTAATATTGAGGTTTTATTTTTAAAATAAAAATTAGTTTGGGATTCCCTTCCCATATTTCTAAAGAAACAATTGGATTTGACTTTTATTCTACATCCTTTGGATTGAAAAATTTTGTCTTCTACCGAGTTATACGTTAAATAGGGGTTTAAAAATCGCTCGGACATCTCTTCGCCTCGTGGCCAACCAAATTTAAAAAAATTTAAATTAATGTCTGGTTGAAAGCACGTAGTTCCCCCTAGAGATCGGTATTTTCAAAAATCCTGGATCTTGATTTAGGTTAGTAACCTGGATAGGATACTTGATCTGGATCCAGACAAAATTCAGGACGATCAAAAAATGCCTGGATCTGGACTCTGGATCCAGGAATAATCCAGACTGGATCCAGACCTATCTCTAGTCCCCCCCCCTCCCAAAAATTTTTTCATGGCTTCATGACTCCCCCTCTATAAAACAAATTTTTAAACTTAAAAAAATTTTTTTCTTAGCAAATGGAAACCTTTGTTTGTAAATTAATTGTTGAGGGTGTTATTCCAGATGCCAAAATTCACCGTCCTTCTCAAATTATTTATTTAAGTCCAAAACTTTCAACAGTTGAAATATTGGATCAGGTTTATTTTTTTATTTTTTTAAAAGGAAAAAAATTTTTTTTCATCCTAGTGGGGTTCTAATATCCACAAATTGACTAGCACAATTAATAAAGTTGCACATTTAATTGTTAAAGAAGAGATGGTACATGGAATGGAAATTACGCAAAAAGCTTGATAAATAAATTGAAGTGATTGGGATAAGGAGGGGGACTAAAAATGACCGCTCATTTTTTTATTAAAATAAAAAAATTGTTTAAAGAATTGAGATTTTCTTTGGGTTTTTTTATTTTTAATGGCAAGGACTGCCTTAAATTTATTTTTTATTTTTTTCTTTAAATTTGATAATCTGATCTTGCATCAGAGGGACTAGGCCATTAGGGCGCGGGGTCATTAGGGGGCGAGCTTATAAAACAGTGAGTTGCTTATCAAAAATGATAAAATTTTGCAATAATAACTTTCATGCCTTTATCTACGTTTTCAAAAATTTCAGAATTTTTGATCAAGAATTTCGGAAATTGTGGCAAAAAATGTTGATTTTCCAAAAAACCCTAATTTTTCGCTTAACTCAGAAATATTCGATGAAAAATTCTGAAATTTCTGGAGGAGGTAGTCAATGATGTTAAACAAATTTGAGTTCAGTTTCTAGTGCTGGCGCCCTAATGGCCCGCGCCCTTATGACCCCAACCCCCATCAGATTTACAATTACCAAATATGGGTACAGCCCAAGTAGGCGTGCGGCAAGGTAGGCGCAAAGCCACAACTTTCTTCAAGATTTCCGAATCTTTCAAAATTTAGTATTAAACGATTCCTCTGATCGAGCTAAAGAGATTGGTACCAAAATTGTTAAGGTCCAGAAAATTTTCCAGCTAGTTATGGCTTTGCGCCTACTTGGCTGCACGCCTGTTTGTCCCGCCAAATATGAATGTTACATATAATTACCAAAAAATGTTTTCGAAAAAGGGAGTAAATAAATAAACATAAACTCCGTTTTGATTAAAGACAAAAAATAGATAAGATGATGGATGGTAGTAAAATATTAAAAAAAAATTTTTTTTGAATCTGATCTTTCTTGAAAATCTGATTTATAGATTGTGGGAATAAATTTTTTTAGTTCTGCGTATACCCTCCATTTTGAATAGGCTTGAGGCGGTCGGAAAGATCAAGTCGGGCTCGAATTTTGGCCCGAAAAAAGACTCGGTGGTCTGGTCGGATAAAAATAAGGCCTGAAAAGAATGACTCGAATGTCGGCCCGGTCCGAAACCCCCAACCATAATTTCGAGTATAATTCTTTCCTATCAAAATAACATTTAAAATCGAGGTTTCTTTAACGTTTCCTGATCATTTACAAAAATTTTCCAAATAAATTTCATTTTAACTATCCTTTTTCTAATCGCCGCTTTGCGGTTAAATGACCCTTAAACTGTCTAAATTCCACTAATAAATGAATGAGAAGAGAATTTAATCGACTGTCGCTTGTTTTTCTTTTATTTATTTATTTATTTATTTACGCCTTGATGGCGCGAGTCAAGTCAAAAAACAATAAAAAACGAAATCAAGTAAAAAAATATATATAAAAACAAAATCATGTCAATAAATTAAAAAACAAAAAGAATGTAAATAAATAGTATATAAAAAAAAATTATAAGTATAAATTTAAATTTAACTTAATTCAGCCTCCGAATTGCGGGAAAAATTAATATGTGTTATGTTTTTTGCGAAATTTTTGTAATCTAATTTTCTAAAGTATGCTGGTAGTAAGGACCTTATAGTCCTTACAAAAAATGAATTATGTCTAGTAATTGAGGTGCATGCTTTATGTGATATTTTGTTTTCGTCCCCCCTTGTTTTAGATGGAATGATGAAATAGGGGTTATTTATATTTATTGGGCTTAATCCTATGCAATGCTTGTGAAAGATTTTAAGATCTGTTATAATTCTTCTATTCTCTAAAGAATCTATATGATATAATCTGAGGAGTTCAGAGTAGTTAGGGATTCGTTCATTAAGTCTTATATTATGCTTGCGGTTATATACCATCCTTACGAAATCTTTTTGAATCTTTTCTATTTTGTTAATGTATTTTTTATAGTAAGGATTCCAGACAGGAGAACTAAATTCCAATATACTTCTTACATATGTGGTGAACATATTAATTAAGAATCTTTCATCATTAGATTTTAAGGACCTAAGAATTGTATAACTAATTCTCCTAGCTTTATTACAAATAATGTCGATATGATTATGGAATTTTAACTCATGGTCAAAGAAAATACCTAAATCCCTTACAGTTTGATTTCTACCAATTTCTGTTATGTGTGTATCTTCTATTGTATAAATGGTGCGAGGATTTTTAGTGCCTAGATGTAATATATTACATTTCTTTATAGCTATATCCAATCCGTTTATTTCTGTGTATTCGGAAAATTTTTCAATAAATTCTTGCAAAGGGTTTGAATTGACTGGATTGTCTTTGAAAATGTAATACGCCTTAATATCATCTACATATAGTTTAACAGTTACATTTTCTGTATAACAGAATTCAGTTAAATCATGTATATAATATAAAAACAATATGGGACCAAGTAGGGAGCCTTGTGGTACTCCGCTTTTTATGAGCATTTTTTCAGAAAAGGATTCATGGATTTTTACAGAGAAAGTTCTATTGCTTAAATAATGTTTGAGCCATTTAGTTAGAGTATCTGGAATATTTAATAATTTTAATTTACTTAATAATCTTTCGTGGGATATGGTGTCAAATGCTTTTGACAGATCGAAGTAGATTATATCTACGGATTTTTTATTTTCTAATGCCATTGTAAGATCATCCATAACTTCTAGAAGTTGGGTTGTTACGGATCTACCCATATGGTATCCATGTTGCTCTTGTGGAAAAATTCTGTTTTTCCGGGCATGTTCAACTAATTTAGAGGCTAATATTTTTTCTAAAATTTTGGCAGTTGAGCAGAGGAGAGAGATTGGTCTAAAGTCGTTAGATTTTTTAGCTTTTGGAATCTTTTGAATTGGAACGATTATACTTTCTTTCCAGAGATCAGATACCTTTTTTGTCATTAATGATAGAGAGAATAAACTAAAGAGTGGATATGCCAATGTTTGTGCACAGTTTTTAAGAAAGATATTAGGTATATTATCAGGTGATGTGTTATTCTTATTATCTAATTTTGTTAAATAATTAAATATATCGTAAACTGAAAAATCCATGTAATCTATTGTATTCAATAGTGGGGAAGTTTTGTTTGTAATTTGTGTGTTAGTCCCACTGTTTTTAAAGACTGAACTAAAATGAGATGCAAGTATGTTAACTTTCTGTTTATTTGTGAATATTATGTTATTGTGATCGTCTACCATTGTTGAGTATTTCAAATTTTTTGATTTAAGAAAAGCGCCAACATATGCGAATTTCTTTTTTGGGTGGGGTATTATTCTTTTTTCTTTATTTTTCCGAAATTTCAGCATCTGTTTCCTTATTAGATGAGTTACCTTCAAATAGTTTGGCCTATTCGTTTTATGAATGTTTCGTTTCCATAAACCCTCTTGAGTGTCTAATAATTTTTTAATATGAGTCGGTAATCCTTTTAGTTTATTTTCTATAGTTAGACAAGGTATAAAAAAGTTTATAGTTTCGTTAATTATGTCAGAAAAATTTTTATAGTTGATGTTTATATCATTGGAGTGCCCAAATATGGTTATCCAATCAATTGAAGCTAGGTATTGGTTAATTGTTTTATAGTCCGCTTTTTTAAAATCCTTGATATATTTTGTTGGTTCATAAGTTATTATTTGTTCTAGTTCAAAAATTATACTGGTATGATCCGATGTTGAGAAAGGGGGTGCTATTTCTAACTTGTGTATTAAGTTGTGTGTGTTAGTAAAAACAAGATCTAATATATTTTTTCCCCTAGTACCTTGAGAGACAAGTTGTATTAACTGTTGGCTATTAGTAAACTCACAAAATTCGTTTTCAATCTGAGTGGTGTGTGAAACAGGTAAGAATTGTTCCCATTCTATTCCAGGAAAATTAAAATCTCCCAACATTATACACGCATTTTCAGTGGTGCAGCAGTACAATATATTTTCCAAGAAATTAGAAAAATCTTGTGATTTTTGAAACCCAGGGGGCCTGTAAACAGCAATAACTCTTATTGTTTGGAGTTGCGGTAATAACAAGTCGAATGATATTAGGTTGAAACTATTTGTTTTTAAAATTTTGGATTGTTTGAACGGTAATGCCTTATGAATTAGAACGCAAACGCCGCCACCTTTTTTGGATGGTCTGTCTGATCTTAAAATCTCATAATCTAATGTATGTAGAATAAAACTATCACAAATTTCTTTATGAAGCCAGGATTCGCTAACGACTATGATTTGGTATATATGGGTGCTTAGCAATGACCGAAATTCATTCATTTTATTTAATAAACTACGAGCGTTAAAGCACATGCATTTTATATTTTTGGATTTTTTAAAATTTTTCTTTTTATTTTTACAGTTCTTATTGATTATTTGTACGCAATTCGGAGTTTTTTGGGCTGTTTTATAAATTGGCTGACAAGTTAGTGGGAGGAGATTAAGTTTTTTGAGTGTGGATTTGTATTTATGGTTGTGCGAAAAATTGGGATCTCCTCCCGCAAAATTACCATACCTGCATATATAATGAAGTCGGCACCGGGATGCGCCTTACGTTTTTCATGACACTCTTTAATAAGAATGGATCGATTGGCAAGTTCTGTTTTGGAAAGGGACTCTCGCAAATGTAAATGTTTGTATTGATTTTTTAGAAATTTTTTTGCCTGAGAGTGCCTCCCGAACAGCATATGAACAAGGAAATTTAATTTTAATTGGGCGAGGTTTATTTTGATTAATTTTCCCCATACGAAAAATCCCACTTGGCAAAGCACTTGAAACCTTACATTCATTTAAAACCTGTAAAACTCGTTGTTGATCATCCTTAGCCTTCTCCATTGATTCGGCTTGTTCACTTTCTGGTAATCCATTAAGCACGAGACAGTGGCGTCTTTCCTTCTCTTCCATTTCTTGCCTAAATTCACCATATTGAAGTTGGTTAGATTGTTGATTCCCAGTTTGTTGTTGTTGTTCCACTATCAATTCAGAAGTCAATGTTAATATCTGCTGCATTTGGGTCATTAGAATTTTTACCCACGGAGGTGTTGTGGTGTCGTTATTCATTTGTTGTAAAATTTCTTGAAAATTTAAATTATTGATTTGCTCAATTAGTCGTGAGCGTTTGTCGTTAACTGATGTGCCAGATAAATTTAATGGCGTATTTGCATTTCTTTTTGTGGATGTTGATTGATTATTTATTGACGACATTTCCACGTGTCCGGACAAAATATCGAATCGTTAAAATATGGAATAGGCTAAAAAAGGGTTAAAATCTCGAATCGGGTAAAAATGGGTTAAAATCGCGAATAGGCTAAAAAGGGGTTAAAATGTGGAATCGTTAAAATATGGAATGGTAAAAATATCGAATCGGCTAAAAAAGGGTTAAAATATGGAATCGTTAAAATATCGAATTGATAAAATGTCGACACGGCCAAAATAGGTCAAAATGTCGAATTTTTTTAAAGATGCGCCGCCAAAACCTTGAATCCGGGCGTTATAATACCGACGGTATTTTTTGGTATTCCTTGTCGGTTGTCCGGTACGGAATGCCGACCGATAAAATTTAAAAGCTGATCGTTATTTTTCGGTATTCCATACCGTATACGGTAAGGTCAAACTTTAGGTCTTAACTAAAAACTAATGCATACCACTCTAATTTTTCCATATCAGGATCGCGTTATGTTTTCCGGATCCGTACGATCATGCCGGACCGGATCCGGTCGATTATGCTTGATTTATCCGGTCCGGTTTTACTCGGTAAAATACAGTGAACTCAGACAGAAAAGATTACGACGGACTACGACTTACCAAACTTATCAATCAACTTATCATCAATAAACTTATGTTGATAAAATTATCAACAATCAACGTATGGCACAAATCTGACCCTTTTTAAAAGAATTCGACATTTTGACCCATTTTGGCCGTGTCGACATTTTTACCATTCCATATTTTTACGATTCCATATTTTAACCCTTTTTTACCCGATTCGATATTTTAACGATTCCATATTTTAACGATTCGGTATTTTAACCCCTTTTTAGCCTATTCGCGATTTTAACCATTCCATATTTTAACGATTCCATATTTTGTACCGGAGCCCATTTCCATAAGTTATTACCCAGAGTAATGTAACTTAAATCTTAAACTTGGGTAATTAAACGCTTGCTTTTTTAAAAATTTGACGCTTGCTTTTTTAAAATGACGCTTGCTTTTTTGACGCTTGCTTTTTTAAAAATTTTATTGCAAGAGAGAGACACATCTTTAAATTTGCTATAAATTATTTAAATGGGGGGGGGGGGGGGGGGGTATTTTTAATAAACAAAATTAGAATACGGGGCGCGCAGACAAGTAGGCGCAAAGTCATAACTTTCTTCAAGATTTCCGAATCTTTCGAACTTTAGTACTAAACGAGACTCTCTGATCGAGCTAAAGAGATTGGTACCGAAATTGTTAAGGTCCAGAAAATTTTCATTCTAGTTATGGCTGCTTTTTTAGTTCCCTTGACCGCACGCCTAATTGGGCGTGTCCCACAGAATTCGTTTACCTTAAATGAAACCCAAACAGAAATATGGCCATTACCCTTTTATTGCTTCAAGATTCTCTTTAGCTCGATCAGAGGAATCGTTTCCTTTTTTGAATTTTTTGGCCCCTTTATTGGACTCTTCAAAATTTCATTGGACTCGTAATCTAGACCATTACCTTAATCTTTTTATTTTTCTCTTTTCATTTTATCAATTAGTTCCACATATAAACTGGTTTCTTCTCTTTTCTCCGTTTAATAGTGGAATTTAAACTATATCAGTTATAGATTAAAAAAAGAAGGGAAAGAAAAGTGCACTCGTGGTTTTTAAATTGGCCAAAACAAAAATATATTTCACACCTTTTAATTGTTTGGGGGGATTTTTAAAGGATATTTTTATTTAAGAGATTTTTTATATTAACGTGACTTTCCATCTGACATTTTTCTGATTTTTTCATTTTTGATGTTCTAATTAATGACGGGAAGGGCAGTAAATTTTTAGGTACAGCCCAGGGGCCTATGCAAATTAGATCATATTTCTGATATGACGTGTCATATTTATGACATGTCATATGTAGCTGTTCAAATTGTATCATATTTACGATATGATATCATATTTATGATATCATATGCCGCATATGACACGGGGATATGACGGCTACATATGACGGCCACATATGACGCCGTATCATATGCAGCCGTCATATGTAAATTATTCTGTTCAAATTAACATATGATATGACACCCGCATATGATTTCCTTATTGAGTCCCAATGAATACCTCAATTGAGTCCCAATGAATTTATTTTAAAAAACCAAATCTCTATGCGGGATTATTTCAAAAATGTTACGTGATGGATTCTATAAAATCCCTTTATTAAAAATTGTTGGTTGAGATTTTTAATTTTTTTCATTTAAATGTAATTTTAAACTGAAAAATTGATCATTTAAAAATAAATTATATATTTCAATTAGGGTTGCTCACGACCGGTTATTAACCGGTACCCCCGGTTTTCGGTTAATCCAAATTTTAAAAATCGGTTTTTGGTTTTGAGTTTTAGACAAATACCGGTTTTATTTTGGGGGAATTTTTAATAAAATATGACATTTTCAGAAGTTTTTGGTTTTCTAATTAAAATGAAATTTCCATCTAATTTAATTAATTAAAATGAAATTTCCATCTAATTTAATTAGATGAAAATGAAATTTTCATCTAATTAAAATGAAATTTCCATCCGGCTTATTTGTAGGGTTGTGCCTTGAACGCTCGGTGGCGGGTATGTATGTCGGGGTACGGGGCAACAAATTTTATTTTTCGAGAAAATTTTTTGTTTGGCTATACCCTAAATTAGAGATGTCCGAGACCGAAAATTTTCTAAGACCAAGACTAGACCCCAAGACCAAGACCAAAAAACCCCAAGAAATGGGCTCGGACATCTTTACCCTCAATTACCCCAAAATCCTCCTTAATCCACAGCTATCCCTTTAATCTCTCCATTTCTTATATGAATAGATAGAGGAGAGTGTCTTAGATATTATGAGTAAAAATCAGAATTTTTCCCAACACATAAAATTTAAAAGACGTTTAATCGAGAAAATATTCCTTTTTTCTCTAAAAAATGGGGTACCTTACGCGAGGGCTTATAATAAAACTTTTTTAAATGAAAATTTTTAAAAATGATATCAAAAGATAAAGCACACTCTAATCTATCTAAAAATACTTAATTTTGAATTTTTGTATTTTTTTAAATACAAAAATTGTATTTTTTTAAAATTTTAATCAATCTCCTAAGATCACAAAAAAACCTAATATCCAACTTAATCCCTCTAAATTCTCATATATACCCTTAATCCCTCCAAATTTTATACCAATAGATAGAGGAGAGTGTTTTACATACTAAAGTTAAATATCAGAATTTTAGCTTAATTTTCCTAGGACTTATAAAATTTAAAAGACGCTTAATCGAAAAAATATTTTCCTTTTTCCCTAAAAATGGGGTACTTTACGCGAAAGCTTATAATAAATTTATTTTAAAAGAAAAATTCCCGAAACTTATATCAAAAAATAGAGCACACTCTAATCTATTTAAAAATATTTTATTTGGAATTTTTAGATTGAATTTGAATTTTTAAAAAATTTTTAAAAATTTAAGTATCCGCTAAAAAGTACATACACCCGCATATGATTTTTGCTAGGAGGACTATCATATCGCAGATATGACACGGTTTAATTTGAACGCAGATATGACATGTCAGTGGAAAAATCATATGCCGCGTATGACATGTCATAAATATGATATCATATTTCTGATATCATATTTATGACACAATTTGAACAGAGATATGACGGCTGCGTATGACATGTCAGAAATATGACATGTCATATGACGGCCGCATATGATTTTTCATATGACACAATTTGAACAGAAACTTTACATATGACGTGTCATAAATATGACATGTCATATCAGAAATATGATCTAATTTGCATAGGCCCCAGTACGGCGCGAGGCCATAACGGCGCAAAGCCATAACTTGCTGTAAAATGACTAGCCCTTGTAAATTCTGATACCAATCTCCTTAGCTCGATGAGAGGAATCGTTTGATACTAAATTAGATAAGATTAGGAAATCTTGAAGCAAGATATGGCTTTGCGACGGCGTGTCCCTTTTTTGAATTTTTTGGTTAATAATTTGGGATTTTCTTGGTTGCTTCTGTTATTTTTTTCTTTCAATTTAACACATTTTTAATTAAATTTTTTTTATTTTTTCAGAACAGTAAAATGGGTGAATGTCAAATAGAAGGACCATGTACATCCCAAAATGTTTCTAATACTATTAAACATATGACTGTTTCTGGAACGTATTCTGGTATTTATTTTAATATTTTAAAAATTTTTAGAAGTTCAAATTAATTAGGGCAGGAGTGAAGGGATCGTGAAAAATAACCGTTTGACATTTTTGGATTTAAGTGGGGTTTTTGCTTTTTTATATCTCATTGCCAATTAGGATCCCGTATCATGATTGAGTTTTGAAATTTCGAACAGGACAGGATCCTGCAGGATTAATCCTGAAAATCCTGAAAACTGAAAGAAGGCAGGATTTCGGACAGGATCCTAAAAAATCTTGTGCGGGGTCCTGTCCTGGCCGATCTCTGATGCCAATCATTCCAAAAATTAAAATATTTTAATTAAAATCCCGGTCCCCTGATTGATTGATATATTTGGTATCAGATCTGCGGCTATTAAGAAAATTTGGGATTTTTCCAGATCTGTCACTCTTTCCCCCGACTGAAAAGTTGTCACTTAAAATTTTTTATCCAAGAAGGGACTTTGATTTTGGGTATTCTTACTTTCCTCCATTTATTTTTTTATTTAAATTCTAAAAATTAAACGGGTTTTCAATCTCACAAATTTTTCTCATTTTTTAAAATTAATTTTTTTAGAAAATAAAAATTTTCCAAATAAACCAATCATCACCTCAACACCTTCAGAAAATAATTTTTCTTCTTTCTTCAAAAATTGCGATTTTTCCGATTTTCTTTTTGAACTTTCAATTTTCTGTATATTTGTTGGAATTTTTCTTGCTGAATTGCTTTCTTGGAAGACTGCTTTATTTATTTACTTAATTATTCGTTTGAGCAGCAATGATTTGGCTAGACGCATTTTTGTTACAATTCCGAGGGATTTGAGGTTTGTGAATTTAAATTGGGGTATTTTAAGGAATTTTTGGACTTTGTAGGCTCCTATTTTTGCTCTTTTTTGGTTTATGACCATTAGGTTTTGTGATAACAGAAATCGGTTGCTTTTTTGGTTTATTTTAGTTGTCAAATGGAAAATAGAAATCCAGATTTTTGAAAGCCTGGGCTTGTTCCTGGGTTCTGGGCTTGATTTATTGACCTAGGCCTGTAGTCCAGGAAAACCCCAGGAAGGCCAAAAAATGCCTAGCCAGGACTCTGGATACAGGAAAACCCCAAGCTTTAGTCCAGATCCAGCTCGATCTCTATTGTAAAATAGGGAATGAGCCTTATAAAGCAAAAATTTAAAATCACAGAGGATCCTATAAATATTCTTATGGGTCGCACAAATTACCTATGGACGCATAAAGATTTTTATGGGATTCTTCGGGATTTTAAAACGACCTTGTAAGGATATTTTTGGTGATCGGAGGCTATCCCGGTTGATCTTTCACTATCTGCTAGCTTTTTGGTTTAAATTTTTATTAAATTCGGAAACTCCTGGCAAGGGTTATTACGAGACAAGGGTTATTTACGAGAATCGATAGTAAATTACGAGAATTTATTATCGAACTATTCATATAAAATTATCCTTAAATTTACACCAAAAATTAGCTAAATTCCCCAACAACACCAAAAAACCTTATAAAATAATAACAATTATAGTTTTTGTTTTCCTTATTTTCATTTTTCCCAGGCTATTTATTCGCCTATTTTATTACATTTATTCATATTTAAAAAATACTTTTTAGGGGTGTTTTATTAGTTATCCGTATCAAATTCGAAATGCGCCTTCGTCTTCGACAAAACAAACCTTTACACGAATATTTTGATAAAATTGTTGAACAAATGCCTAACAAAGAATGCCTGGTAGAAGTTGAAAGTGGAAGGAAAATGACTTTTTTGGAATTTGATCAACATTCTAATAAATTTGCA
The DNA here is from genome assembly GCA_963681835.1 of Meloidogyne enterolobii. Taxonomy (NCBI): domain Eukaryota; kingdom Metazoa; phylum Nematoda; class Chromadorea; order Rhabditida; family Meloidogynidae; genus Meloidogyne; species Meloidogyne enterolobii. The sequence goes on from CAVMJV010000303.1 coordinate 50,278, forward strand.
AATTTTTTTCAGGTTTTTTTGAATTTTTTGAATATTAATTTTTGACTTGTTTTTTGGGGGTTCCAATGTTAAAATCCTTTCAATAAATTTCCTAACTTGATTTTTTCAAGAAAAATGTCTGAAATAGGGTCTTCATTTTCTAGTTGGATTTCTGAAAATTCTTGGGCGGGGTTAAAAATTTGGGTAAAATTGTCATTTACGTGCCCACCTTTTTTATCCCCAAGTTTTTTCATGTTAAATTGATCAAACCTTCCTTTCTTCCTTCCAAAACAATAAAAAAATTTTTTTGATTGTCTATTGGCAAAATACAAAATGAAGAATTGGCAAAAAGAAAGGAAGGAAAGTCTGACCTTTCTGTAAATTAATTGGGAAAAATTTGGAGGAGGAAAGGAGCCCGTAAACTGCAATTTTACCAAAGTTTTGGGTACTCTGTTATGTAAGGAAGAGAAAGATCCACCTGGTTACCATTTAAAACGCTCACTAGGCGGGGGTTTAAGGATCTGGTAAAAGATAAGCAGCGTCCCGGTAGCTCAGTTGGTAGAGCACCTGTACGTGGTAAGCGAAAGCGCCTAGCAATAACTGCCAAGAGGTCGCAGGAAAGCCTGCTCGGGATTAAACTTTTACCTCGCTCTTACTGTTACATCCCTGATTCCTATAAATATATTTTACTTAATTTTCAAAGAATTGCCATATTGGATTTGAAAGTGGGGATGTAATTTCTCTTTTTATGGAAAATGGAATTGATTTTTTCGCTTCGCGGTTTGGTCTTTCAAAAATTGGAATTATAACTGCTTGGATTAATACAAATTTAAAATCAGAGCCTTTAGCTCATTCTATTAGAGTGGCAAATTGTAAAGCTATTTTAACTACAAGGACATTATTTCCAGGTTTTTTTTAGTTTTTTCAAAATTTAAAACAATATAAAAGCGGAAACAGAAGCCAAAGGGACTGGGCCGTTTTGGCGCGAGCTTATAAGATAACGAGTTAGTTATAAAAAAAGATAAAACTCTCATATCTTTATCTAAGTTCTACAAAAATTTCATAATTTTTGAGCATTAATTTTACAAATTATGGCCAAAAATGTTGATTTTCTTAAAAATGCCTAATTTTTCGAGGTCTATCGATTATAACTTCAGAAATAATTGATCAAAAATTCTGAAATTTCTGGAGGAGATAGTCAAGGATGTTAAAGAAATTTGAGAAAATTTATATGAAGTTAGGTCTAGCTAAAGTGCCACTTTTTTGTTCTCGCGCCAAAACGGCCCGGCGCCAAGACGACCCGAACCCAAGTCAAAAGCAAAAGCTTCAAAAGAAGGGAAATTTTGCAGAGGCAGAAGGCGACAGGAATCTGTCCCAGTTGTCTATCCGCGTCTGACAATACAAAATTGGTTTGACAATTTTATATTACTTTGTTTCCTTGTTTCAGCTTTGCGGTAGATAGGCTTTCCCTCTCAATTCCTCCTTCTAATTTTAATTTTTTAAATTTAAATTATTCTCTTTAATTTTAGTCCTTGAAAATGCTCTAAAGAAAGGTTTATTGCCATCAGATTTGACCTATTTTGTGTTGGAACGTGGATTACTTTTTGAATATAAATGGGTACGAAATGAATGTTTTATTAGAGAACATAGAATTGAAGAAATTGAAAAACCCAAAATTCCTTCAAATTTAAATTTTCAAAGTTTGAAATTTTTTGAACAAATTTTATTTAAATTAAAATTTTGAAGGTATTCTTTGTTATATTTATACAAGTGGGACAACTGGAATTCCAAAGGCAGCAGTTATCAGGCATTTTAGGTTTTTTTTAGATTTTTTGGGGAATTTTTAAATAACGTAGTCGAGCCGGGCTAAGATGCACTCACCAAATGTCGAAAACTTTGAAGCCTTATAACTTTCCGATTTGGGGGGTGGGGCCGAAAAATCAAAAAATTGGCAATAGGAAATTTACCCTGCTCTACACGATGGTATAAAAATATTTTCGAAATTTTTTGGTGTCAGTTCGATGTGGTTCCTTGTCAATATTAAAGGCACCTTAATTTAAATAAGATACGTTTCTTATTGTTAGAATGTGTTTGGGTCACTAAGTGGAGGACCTGCTTAAGCGATGGCTCCTATTTAGAATAAACCTCATGAGATGTGAATGCTCCCAGGGGCCTATTTCAATTGTCCGCAGATTTTGCATTTTGTGTACAGAACACAATCCGCGGACAATTGAAATAGGCCCCAGACCTGTTTTTTCTCCTCGATTGAAATTAAAATTAAAAAAACAGCTCACAAGGAACCACCGCGAACTATGACCAAAAATTTTCAGATAAAAATTATACCATCGTGTAGAGCATGGTCGAAAACCGATCGGTAATCGGTTTTCGACCATTTCATGTGAAAAGCATTTTTTATTTGAAAATTTCTGGTCATAGTTTGCGGTGGTTCCTTATCAATAAAAACAGAAATTCCCAAAAAAAAACAATTTTTTTAAAAGATATTTTATGATGACTTGTTCATGCGGAAAAGCATTTTGTATTAAACCAACAGATCGTTTTTATATAACTTTACCAATGTATCATTCTTCTGCTGGAATTTTGGCTACAGGGCAGGTTTTGACGAAAGGTTTCTTTTTTTTGAATTCGAAAAAAATTTTATTTAAGGTGCTTCTGCTTGTATTCGCTCAAAATTTTCTGCTTCAAATTTTTGGCTAGGTTGTTTAACAAATAAATTTTTTTTTAATTTTTTAATAGATTGTAAACGCTTTGACTGTACAATTTCTCAATATATTGGGGAAATTTGTCGTTATCTTCTTTTACAGCCTTATATTTCAGAGGAACGAACACACAAAATTCGGTTAATGTTTGGTATGATTTTTTGGAGTAATTGAGGAATAAAGATTATTTTTTAAAGGAAATGGACTTCGGCCTCAAATTTGGGAACAATTTATTGCTAGATTTGGAATTGAAAGAATTGGAGAATTTTACGGTTTTTATTTTTATCTTATTTAAAAATCCCATACAAAGAGAGGTGTTCGTAGTTAAGTGGGATTGGTAGTTAGTGAGGTCTGATTGGGTGATGAAGGTTCGAATCTCATTCATTGTCTCGGCTGTGAGGAAAAATTTTGCCCTTATTTTGTGATTAATTGTGAACAGTTGATTAGTCTTTCTGAGCCGATTAGTTTTTTAAAAATATTGGATTTTTAGGGTACTTTTGTAGTAATATAACATTATCAGGGTGTCTCTTTTGCCTTATTTACGGGGCAATTGTCCTATTTTAGGCCTTTTCGCCCTATTTTTCCCCTATTTTCTACTTTTGCCATATTTTGCCCTATTTTTACCATTTAAGAATAATTTTATTTTTTTGACATTTTATAAGTAAAATGCGAATCTGTGTTGAAATATGTTCCAATGCCTATTTTAAACCGATTTTGATAGAAATTAATATATTTTTTATATTTAGGCAGCACAGAAGGAAATTCAAATATAATAAATGTTGATAACCATGTTGGTGCTTGTGGTTTTATGCCTTTATATATGACTTTTGTGAGTGGTCTATATCCTCTTCGCTTGTTGCGGGTTGATGAAAATGGACAACTTTTACGTGATGAAAATGGATTTTGTATTAGATGCAAACCTGGAGAATCTGGAGAAATTGTTAGGTTTTTTATATTTTAATAGGTTTGGGTGTTAAAATTTTTTAGTTTTTCGGGTTAGAATTCAAATACTTTAGCAGAGCTCTAAACAAGAGAATTTTGAAATTAATGGGAATTTGACAAAATGGTTGACAATGAAACCAGTAGTCCTTTATTAGGGTTCCCATTTTTGATTCGAGCCGATGTTCGTTGCATTTTTTCGAGCGAATTTCTTGAGTCCTGGCTTGAGTCAGCTGACATCCCTAGTCCTTATAAATTACCAGTATGGGTGAACCGAAAATTATTTTAAAACGCACTGAAAAAACGAAAGTTGTCAAAAGATTAAGGGTACACTACTTATACACTGATAAATTTTTCAGTCTCAGAAGTGTATCTGATTTTGTGTATTTAACTTATATTTAATCCTTAATTTTTTCAGGGAGCCGCTGTCCATCCAAACAAACCTTTACTTCGTTTTGAAGGTTATGTTGATCGTTCAGCATCAAAAAGTAAATTGATTGAAAATTGTGATCGAAAAGGGGATACAGTCTTTGCTAGCGGTGATATTTTGTATTGGGATAAATTTGGATATTTATATTTTAAGGTTTTTTTTTGGAATTTTTTTAAATTTTTTATAATTTGTTTTGTAGGACAGAAGAGGCGATACTTATCGTTGGAAAGGGGAAAATGTAAGCACAACAGAAGTTGAGGGGTTACTCCATTCTGAACATCAATTTATTGTTGATACGTCTGTTTATGGTGTTGAAGTACCTGGAAGAGAAGGACGTGCAGGAATGATTGCTATTGTGTTGCAAGATGGAACTGATATTGAGGTGAAGTGAAAATTAGGTTTAAAAAAGTTTTTTTGATATACTAGATTGTGTTGATATTGCGCGTTCTGACCTACCCGTTCGGCCCCGATTTATTTTTTTCTTTCGGACCCAATTTATTTTTGTAGTGAGGGATGGGAACATATCATGTCCGCAAATGTCTGTCCGCTGTCAGCCCGGGCAATAATTTTAAATAGAGTTGTCATATTCGGTTCGAGCTTACGTTCGTTGCATATTTATTCGAACTCAAATTTATTGAGAAAAAGTTTTTGCACTGTCCGGGCAATTTTCCTAAACTCGACATCGTTCGGGTTGTTGGGTTAGCAAGAGAAGGGCGTGCTGGGATGTTGTTGGGTTCGCAGCCCTATTTCTAATAAAATTTTTTGATTTTTTTAGGAATTTACAAATAAATTGGCAGTAATATTTACTGAACAACTTGCCTCTTATGCCATACCTGTCTTTCTTCGATTTTGTGATGGAATTGAAAAAACGGGCACTTTTAAATTAAAGAAAGGGCAGCTACAAAATGAAGGTTTTGATTTTTTTTTAATTTAAAAAAGAAAACTTAAAAATAAAATTTTAAAAGGTTTTGATTTGGAAAAATGTTGTGGTAATCGTTTATTTTATTGGGATACTTCTTTACAAAAATATAAAGAATTGTCTAAAGAAATACAAAAAGATATTGAATCGGGGAAGTTTTCGAGTATTTAAATTTAAAAAAGAGAAAAATTTTGTTTGTTTAGTGACCGGTTTGATAAAATTCTTTCGAATTTCCTTCTCTTTTAAAGAACCTAAGTGAATTAAATTTTCTGTAAAAATTTTTGAATTAAGTCGCCTTGCTATAAATCCACTTTATACTAGGTATAAGGGATCACGCTAACAGAAAACCAGATTTCCAATTTTCGGGAATCGTGAATGTCCGAAAATTTTAAATTCCCGTTTTTAGTGAAGCGTGAATTCATGAGCCCAAATTCGTTAGGAATTCACGATTTTCGGGAATTTTCGTGAATTGGGCCGGCGTGATCCCTGCTAGATACATAACAATTAAGATAGTTTTTTAGGTTTGGTTAGCTTTTTGGTGGTCATTTTATAAGGTACAAATTTTTCAGCCCCAAGGTGGTGTCTTATAGTGAGGTTATACTTTCTGATTTAATTACATATAGGATACTCTCCTGGGGCTCAAAAAATTTAATCTTAAATTTGGGGGTATATTTAAATGTTTCTATCCAAAATTAGCTAAAAACAAAACAATTTGGCCAAATACACTTTTTATTTTTCTTTTACCGGTCACTAACTTTTTAAAAGAATAATTGTATATGCATTTTTATGTTTTTTAAGATCCATAATCTCTCTCTTATTACATAGACACAAAAATAAATTTTTAAACAATCTTTTTAAACGTCTATGCCATTTTTTATTTTGCCTTCATTTTATATTTATCTTTTTTATTAAACGATAAATTTTATTTTTGTATTTTCTTTTTTAAATTTAAAAAGTTTTTTTATTAACACTTGATATTTTAAATTTATTTAATTTTATTTAATTTATATTGAGTAATTGGACAGGGATTGCCACTTGTTATTAAGCGTTTTAGAGGGTATTCTCCTGGAATAGTCAGACTTGATTTTACAGGGAATAGAAGGGAGGGAAGTTCTGGTGAATCTTTCCACCACCGGTCCTCCACTACATCCTTTATGTTTTTTCCTATTCGAAGGGAAGTTGTGAGGAATTTAGCTACATATTTGAATTAAAAAGAATGGGGCCAATTTCGTTTTCCTATAATTTTCTAGTATTTAGTTACCCTAGCACTTAGGAGCAATTTAAGACCGAATAAGCCTAGGTAACTCAATCGGAAATAACCTGCCCTAATGAACTTGTGCCTATCAAAAACTGTCAGAAGGTCACATGTCCTTCTCTCCAGCTTTTGGTTACCTTTTTAAAAATTTTTAAGCTTAAATAATTAATTTTCTAGTAATTAAAATGTCATTTTCGCGTGGCCCACATACTTTCCAAGTATCTACTAAATTATTTGAATTAAATAGACAACGTTTAGTGACTGAATTATTAAAAAATTTTGACCAAAACATTAAAGGAAATTATGTACTTTTAGAAGGCGGTTGTGAAAATACTCGTTATAATACTGATGCGGATGAAATTGCTTTTAGACAGGTTAAACTCGTAGCAGTTCAGTTCCCGTCCCTATAACTCTAGAAGGGATGGTTACTTCCTCATCTTCTTTGTAACATTGGATAGAAAATTAAAGGGTCTACAACATATCAAAAAATCAAAATTTTCGATCAATTGATAAAAAAGTTGAGATTAAAAAACTGACTTTTTCAAAGAAAAATGTTATTTTTGGCACTTTATCAATCATAACTTTTCTATCAATAAATCCAAAATTTTGATTTTTTGGAATCTTGTATTGTGTTTAATTCTCTATCCAATGGTATCAAGAACACTAAAAATTATCCGCCCTTTCATAAGTTATAGGTGGCGGGAGTGAACTGATAGTAGGTGTACCCGGTTAAAACTGCTGTTAGTTTTAGGTGGTCTAAAACTTTAAAAACATTTTAAAAATTGAAAAAAAATTATTTTTCTAACCATAATTTCCCAGAAAATAATTATTTTCTAATTTTGATAAGCTAAATAGTAAATTGATTTGTGGGGGGTTTTATCTTTTTTCGGACTCATAAAAACACGATAATTAATAAATGATTATTGTTTTTATTTTGGTATTAATTAAATAATCCAAAATTTAAAAAAAATGTCATTTAATACCCCCAAAAATCCTTTAAAAATAAATATTCAATTATTTGTTGAAAATAGACAACGTTTAATTAATAAATTAAAAAATAATTTTGGAGGGGAATCTAAAGAAGGAATTTTTGTTTTATTAAAAAGTGGAAAAGAAAAGACTCGATATAATACAGATTTTGGTGAAATTGTTTTTAGACAGGTTAAAATAAGAGGGGAATTTAGGGAATAGAAAGAGTTTAGCAAAAGTTTAGCCACCGGGCAGGATTAGAACTTGCGACTTCCTGACAGATATGGCTAGGTGCTTTCGCTCACCACATAGAGGAGCTCTACCACTGAGCTGCCGGGGAAGGGACCGCATAGCTATAACTTCGTTAAAAATACTCGAATCCAGAACGACTTGGTATAGTTCGATGCATCTCGACGAGCTGAATCGAATCATATCAGGGTGTCCCGGATTCGACCATTTTAAACGAAGTTATAGTTCTGCGGTATCTTGGGGTGTACCCCTGGGCATCGACCAATGCTTTCTCTTTTATCCTTTTTATATCGCTTAACCCCCTCCTAAACGTTTTAAATGCTCTAGGTGAATCATCCTTACAAAATCTTTTCTGATTAAAAAATTTCTTCCTTTAAAGGAATCCTATTTTTTCTGGACTTTTGGAGTACACGAGCCTGGTTGTTATGGAGCTATTGACATTAATAGTGGAAAATCGTTTTTGTTTCCTCCCAAACTTGCGCCAGATTATGCAATATGGGATGGAAAGTTTGTTTTTTTGTTGTGTTTAATTGGGAATTTTTTGAAATTTTATTGGAATGGATTTTAAACAAGGGCAATTTTAATCTTGTTCAATAGTAAAATTTGGACAATTCGATTTTTTAAAATTAATATCTTATTGCCAAGTTAAGCTAGAAGTTAGTAAACAGTCAAACCTCATTATATAATATACTACATCCTTGTGCCTAAAAGTATTAGCGAGTATCTAAAACATCTTAAGAAACATCCCTTAAATTCGGATGTGTCTAGTATTGGATGTATCTTACAGGGAGGTCCTGCTGTATTTTGTGAAAGTATTCACTGATCTTATTCAAGTAGGTCCTAACTAGAGACCGAACTGGGAGTGTACGAAAATCGAGATCTCGAAAATTCTTTATCTCGATAACCGAAATTTTCGATCGAGATCTCGTCTCGGTCCGGTCTCTAGTTCCAATCTGCTTGATTCAACCGAAAAGTTCCGATCGGGTCTGCCAAAGTCTTGAAAATCAAAAATTTTAGGGGTATTGGACTTAAAATAAAATTATTCAAAAAAATATTCTTTTAGAATCCAAAACGAGCAATGGTTTTTAAATAAATACAAAGTTGATCAGGTTGTATTCCATGAAAATGGTTCGAAAATTATTGAAACATTAAATGCTTTTAATCCAATAAATAAATTATTGCTTTTGGTAGGGGGGAATTTTTGAGAAATTTTTTTATTATTTTTTAATTTTTAGCGAGCTGAAAATACTGACAGTGGAATTGGTAAAATTAAAAGAAATTAATAAACTAGAAAAAATGTTAAAATCAAGTTCAAGCTGTACTTTCTGGAGATGATCATTCTCTGTACTGCTTGAATTTGTTGAAAAATTTTTTAAGTTCGTTTGGGCCTGGTTTGAGGAAATTAAAGACCAGTCTCCCTTTGGGTTGAGGGAGCCTAGTTTGAGGGGGTTAACTAGATGATACCTTCTATTTAACATACACCTCATTGTATGTATGATTTAATTTTTTGGGTGTTGATGTCTTCCCTTAAAAGGAATTTTCTTTTCTGTTCTTAAGTTCTCGAGCCTCCAACAAAAATTCCTGGATTGGACAAATTTGAGACTGATACAAAAATACTTTACCCAATAATTGCTGAATTGCGTGTAATTAAAACTGATTTGGAAATTGAGGTTTTGAAATATGCGTCAAAATGTGCAAATGAGGCACACAAGGAATTAATGCGCCATGTTAAGCCAAATATGTTTGAATATCAAATGGAAAGGTGAAAGAAATATTTTTTGAAAATTGCCAACAAATTTCGGATTTCATCAAGTTCGAGCAGTTCAACCTGTAGATGAACATTATCTGAACTGCTTGAACTTGATGAATTGAAAATTATGTAATTAAACATTTTTTAAGCCTTTTCCGTCACATTTCCTATTATGGTGGAGGTTGTAGACATTTGGGGTATACTTGTATTGCAGCAACGGGGTGTAACGCTGCTATTTTACATTATGGTATTTTGAGGGAAATTAAAATAATTTTAAATTAAAAAGGACATGCTGGAGCACCAAATGACCGCCAATTTAATGATGGGGATCTTTGCCTTTTTGATATGGGACCGGAATATAATTGTTATGGTGAGGGATGAAAGAAGAATTTTTATTTAAGAAAGTCAGATCTCGCTTATAGGGGTACCCTTGGTGGGGAAAAATTGAGCCTTATAATGGGGAGGAGGCATAGGAGGAAGAGGGCATCGCTTTGTCAAAGCTCCATTCACTTAGAGGCCAACCAACATTCGAAAAAAAATTTTATTTTGATTTTAGTTTATGTATTTATATAATCCTAATATTTGGGTGTACTTTATCAGATCTCGCTTATATGACACCCTTGGTGGGGGCAGGCCCGTAACTAGGATTTTTTTTCGAGGGGGGGAAATTTGCTTGCGCCAAATTTTTGGCGCCGAAGGCGCCAACATTTGAAAAAAATTTTATTTTGTTTTTGGTGGATTATAATTCTAATATTTGGGTGTCTTTTATAGTGTGAGATCTGACTACTTATTTTTAAAATTAATATTTAAATGAAAAAATTTAAGGTTCTGATGTGACTTGTACATTCCCTGCTAATGTTATTTGAATTTTAAAAATTTATATAAAATTATTTTTTAAGGGAAAATTTTCTGAAAAACAAAAACTAATTTACAATGCTGTTTATAGAGCTAATCGAACAGTTTTAAAGGAAGCTAAGCCTGGTAGTTGAAAAAAAAGAAAATTTTTTAAAATTAAATTTTAATTAAAAGGCATTCGTTGGACAGAGATGCATTTACTTGCAGAGAAAATAATTTTAGAAGATTTGCAGGCTGGGGGGTTATTAATTGGTAAAGTAGAGGAAATGGTGGAAAAGAGAATTGGAGCTATCTTTATGCCTCATGGATTGGGGCATTTTATGGTGTTTTTAAAATTATTTTAATTTAAATTATTTTTTAATTTAAGGGACTAGATATTCACGATGTTGGCGGATATTTGGGGGTATTTTCTTCTAATAAAAGACTAAACTTCGATAAGTATGGTTGGGGGTTCTCGAATCGGGCCAACGTTCGAGTCGTTTTCAGGCCGGCCCGCCGAGTCGAGTAAAGCAGCTGGGCTATAGCTATTTCTCTCCTTTAGCTAGTGCAAAAGATTATTCGGCGGCTGGGAGCGAACCAGCATCTTCAGTAGACCGGACTGATGTGTTAGCCAGTACACCACACCGCCTACTGCATAGCCTTGGGAATTAAATAGCTATATGCTTTACAGTCTTTTTCGGGCCAAAATTCAATGCCCGACTCGATCTTTCGGACGGCCCCAACAATAATTATAAGATACACTCAATACACCACCAATTTAGGATACCTCTTAAAAAATTGGGTGACCAATGGGGTGAAGAAGCTGTTCAAGCTTTACCCTCTATTTAATATACACTTCATTATAAGGTACTATCTTTTCAACCCAGGGTGTATCTTATAATAAAAGTATCGGTATTCAATATTTTCTTAAATTTTACCTAAAGGATGCTTTACCTCGTTCGGATAAACCCGGATTAAAATCACTTAGAACAACTCGAACACTTAAAGAAAAAATGTGTATAACAATTGAACCTGGATGCTATTTTATTGATACGGTGAGGAAATAATTTTTTATATTATTAATGGAGAGGTAAAAGTTTAGCCTACGGCAGCCATCGATACAATCTTTTCCCGTTACAAATACACCGCGAAGAGGTGCATGGTTGTAAAGAGAGTTGTTTCAAAATTTCGATTTTCGAGGTTTTCTGTTTCGAAACATCTCTGGTTGTAAACAGGCAACCCTTGTATTCCGCCTCTTACATTAGCTGGGAAAGAGCCCGACCCGAACAGCCCAGCTCATTTCTGGTTCCAGACATTTTTCTGGGTACTGACAAGAAAAATACTAAAATATAATTTGTGTTTACGTAAATCTTGAAAACTTTAAAGGAAAAATAATTTTAAAATTTAATTCTACGGATTATATGTATTTCAGTTATTGGACAAAGCCTTTGCTGACCCAGAATTGTCAAAATATTTGGTAAAAGAAAAAATTGAGGAATTTAGAGGATTTGGAGGGGTCAGAATTGAAGACGATATAATTATTTTGGCAAATGGGAATTTAAATATGAATGCAGAATTGCCTAGAACTGTAGAGGAAATTGAAGAATTTATGTCCTTAAATAACAAAAATTGTTGTGGAAAACAATAAATTGGATAGGGAAAGGAAAGAAAATTTTTAAATTTAAAAAGATGTTTTAAATTATTAAATAATTTTAAATTCGCTTAAGACACTTTTTCAGTGAAAATAAAATTTAAAAAATTATAAAAGCCTTTGTAAGCTTTTTTTGAATGTGTCTTATTAAACTTTAAAGCTGTACAAATGACACCCTATTCATACCAACTGAAGTATTACCCCTTTTTAGATTGTCGAATTAACCGTCCGGCTTGACAATCTTTTTATGAATTTTTACAATATCTTAGGTTTCAAAAATACGCAAAAAACACAAAGGAATGGTTTTACTATTAAAAAGGAGTAATACTTCGATTGGGCTATTTCTATTCATGTATCAGACTCCTGACGGTTTTTTTTTATTTTAATAAAGTTTTTACCTCTTCGAATGCCCTAAAAATTTCCCTTTATCCCAAAGAAATGCCTAATAAAAAAATATTTTTTCAAATTTTACTTTCCAAAAACAAAAAAATATTTTTTAAATAAACCAAACAAACGATTAAAATCCCAAAAAATAATTTTCAAATTGTTTTTTCCTTTTCAAAAAATCCATTTTAAGGTCATTGAATTCGTTCCATAGGCTCCTAAATTTAAAAATTAATTAAAAAAATAAAATTAAAAAATAACCATAATAACAATCGAATTTCCACGAATAACAACCATTCCAATACTTTGAGACTCCCCTGTCTAAAATAAAAAAATTTTTTTAGTTAAAAATTTTTTTTAAATTTTTTAAAAAAATTGACAAAGTTTCGAAATTTCTAAACTAGGGTTGTTGGGGTTATTAACTGGTATCCCCCAGTTTTCAGGTTTACGACCGGTAACCTGAAAAGGTTTTTGAAAAAGAGGGGACCAGCTTCAGAATTACCGTCTTCCAGAAAAAGTTTTTTCAGGTTTTTCACCGGTTTACGACCCTCGGGTTTTCAGTTTCGGGGTTTTAGCCAAAAGCACCCGGTTTTCGGTTAACCGACCGTCAGCAATCCTATTCTCAACAACAGAAAAGGAAGACTTTGTTTATATTAGTTGCCTAATCTAGAACCTATAAGGATAAAATTAAAAGTTAGAGCTAAAAAAATATGTCTATACGGGAAATTGAGGTCTAAAAAACAGGAGCAGACTAATTTACCGCAGAGCTATAACTTTGTTTAAAGTGGTCGAATCCGGGACACATTGGTGACAGAGATTGGCAAAGGGTTTCTATGTATACAAAGCCCAAACTCTAGCATTATAAAGCTTTTGAGGTTTCCAGGATTTCAGGCCTAGGAGTCGACGGGGAAATCAGTGGATAAAACAAAAAGGGAAATGGAGGAATAAGAAGGGGTTCTCCGCAAAATTCCCAGTCTTACACCCTTTCCTCCTCCGTCCCCCCTTTTTTAGTTAATTCCCCAACCCAAACAAACCTTCATATGCTCAATACAGTCCTCAACCACAATATTCATAAATGGATCAAATCCTCGCAGAACACCCGAGACATTCCTAAAAATTCATTTTAAAATACAAAAAAAATATTTAAATAAACCTATTTCCATTTAATTTAATATTGACTTGTTTGTCCATGTACTTCTTCAACTCCGGTGGATGCGTTTTACTCATTTTTTGAAATTGAAGGCTTTAAATAAATTTAAAACAAATTTCTGAAATTATTTTTAATTAAATTAATTGTAAAACAAATTAAGAAACTTTAAAGAAGCAACGCCAAAATTTTATTAAATTTTCTTTTTTTCTCTAATTGTCTCTCTTATTTTTCAACACTATTTCGCTAAAAATATAAATTTTGTATAGGCCTTTTCATCGCCAATTTTCAGTGTCTTTTATTAAATTTTTAGCTAGAAGTCGGCAAAATCGCTTTCCCAGGATCACGTAACGGGATTTTTTTCAAAAATTTTTGCGGGACGGGATCCCGGGGGATTAATCTCGTGAAATCCCGTAATCCCGTTTGTCGCTTATAATACGGGATTTCGGGACAGGATCCCGTAAATCCCGTACGGGATCCTGACCCGTGCCGACCTCTAATTTTAGCTAATTTATTTTTTAAAGATTTTTTCGTGCTTTTAAATATTTTCATAAAATTTTTTAAAAATTAGAATGGCCAATAATTGTTTGAGTAAGTTTGTTTTGAAATTATTTAAACGAAAATATTTTTTAGAAAAACCAAGCAAAAGGATTGGCTTCAGGAAAAAATTTAAAATTCAGAGAAAGGCTCGGGAGCATTCCAAAAAGCTCAAAAAGATTGACAAAAGTATTTTTTTATAAATATTTGGGTAATTCTTTGGTTTAGACGGGAGATCGAGCTGGGACTGGACCAAGGCTTGGAGTCTTTCCTGTACCCAGAGTCGAGGCCCAGGCATTTTTTGACCTTCCTGGGGTTTTCCTGGGCCTGTGTTTTTCCTGGACTAAAGGCCCAGGATCCGCCCAGATCAATAAATCAACCCGGAACCCAGGAAAAGGCCCAGGCTTTCCAAAAATCTCGATCTCTAGTTCAGACCCCCCTATTCATTTTCCCTGTTTCCTTGACCATTTTGAGCTTTTTTTGCTTGAAAAAAGAACAGATGTCGTAAAAGGGAAAAGGAAAAATAGGGGTGCCTAAATTAGAGGTCGGCGCTGGAGGAAATTTTCCGGGATCCCGAAGGCGCTGATTTTTTTGATTTTCGGGATCCGGGATTTTTTCGGGATTTATCCCTCGGGATCCCGTATTCGCATCGATTAAGAAAAAAATCCCGACTCGGGATCCCGGAAGTTCGATTTTGCCGGTCTCTAGTCTAAACCAAAGTTTTGCCGAGATTTAAAAATAAAAAAAATTTTTTTAGAATCTGGGCGAAAAAACAAAAGAAAAGAAAAATTTTGTTCAATTCCCAATAAATGCCCATTCAAAATTGATTTAATTAAAGAAGCCAAAGAAATCCAAAAACAATTAAAAGAAGAAATTAAAGAAAAGAAATTAAAATTGAAAGAAATAAATAAAGTTTTGAAGAATGAAGAAAATTTGGAAGAAAAAATTCCGATATTTACAAATTTGTTTAGAAAGGATTTGAAGGAAATTGAAGGAAATGAAAGGGTTGATAGGGATTTGAAGAAGGCTAGGAAGAAAATTAAAAGAATGAGGAAGAGAACAAGTTTGGATTTTAAATAATTTTTAGGGGGGGAGGGGGGTAAGGATGGCGGTTCCTGGGAATTCTCCGGAACCGATATCCGAACTGAAAATTTACGGATATCCGTGGTTTTTTCGATTTCGGATATCTCCCCTCTTAGGAGGAAGGGAGGTAAAAAATTATGCCTTTTTTAAGTTTAGGTAATATTGAACCGGACAAACCTCCCCTTTTTCCTTCCCAATTTTCCCCCTATATTTTTGCAAAATGTTCAGACTTTTCCCTTTCTTCCACCCAATTTGCCTTTCTAATTTTTGCTTACAATCAAACAAAAAGAATTATATTTAATTTTATACATATAAGTGAAAGTACATGTCAAAAAAGGAGTAAAATTGGGGAGGAGGAAAGTGGGTTTGTCCGGTTCAATATTACATACGTTTATAAATATGATTTTTCTGTCCGGGGAACCAAGGATTTTTTGGGTATGTTTCGAATATCCAAAGATTTTCCAGCAAGAGATAGCCCGGTACTAATTTAGTTCCCCCCTACCCCCCAGTCAGTTTTTTCGAAAATTATGTAAAAATGGTCAGTCTGAACAACAATTGTAGAACCCATCGAGCTGAGTCGAATGACACCAAAATCAACAAAATCCGACTTGATTTGACCGAAATACAGACCCCTAAACCACAGCGGCACAAAATCATAAAGACGAAAATCTATACAAATTATAGCTCATTCGAAAGAGCTCGTCGAGCTGAGTCGAATGAGACCAAAATCAACGAAATCCGACTTGATTTGACAAAGTTATGACATAAGTCGTTGACTCCGGTAAGTCTAAATAATGTCATAACTTTGTCAAATCAAGTCCGATTTCGTTGATTTTGGTCTCATTCGACTCAGCTCGATGGGTTCTACAATTGTTGTTCAGACTGACCATTTTTACATATTTTTCGAAAAAACTGACTGGGGGGTAGGGGGAACTAAATAAGTACCAGATAGCCCTACTTATAGAAGTTGTAAGTAATGCTTTTAAAAAAAACGGGGTTATAAAATTTGGGAATTTTTTGGATATTAAAGAAGATGAATCAAAGCCTTAAAAAATCCACGCCTCGTACTTTTTAATTATTATTTCGGTCTAGTCGGTTCCTGGAAATTCTTCGGATATCCGAAACCGAACCGAAAAATCCTCGGTTCTTTGGTTCGGTCCAGAATCGACACCCTATTTCGATCAAAAAGTCAGTTTAATATTCTCCCTTAAATTTTACTTATTTTTCGAAATTAAAAACATTTTTTAGACAAAGCAGCGGAGAAATTGGCTGATGACTTTTCTGTTGTTATGGAATTGTAAATGGAAGGACTTTTTAAAATGAGCAATTGTTATAGTTTTTATTGATATTGAGTATTTATTTTTTTGATTATTATAAATTGTTTTAAATTAGTTTAAGAATTTTTTAGTTTTTTAAAAATTGTTTTTATATCAAAATTTATATTTTTAAATTTTTTTCTGTAATTTTTTTTCAAAATTTTCAGAAAAAAAATCAGAAATCAGCCCGGTTTAGCCGCCCGGTTAATTTTTACCTGTGGCAGGTCTTTTTTCTCGTTTCCCTTCCCTCTTCCCCTTTTTGACCCGCTACAGGGAAAAATTAACCGGGCGGGTAACAGGCCTTGTCCTACCCTAGATTTCTTAATCAGACTTTTCTTTCAGTTTTCAGAAAATTTTCTTTTTTTATTTTTTCTAAATGGAATTAGCAACAATCCCTCAAAATTCTTCTGCTATTAGCACAACAGGAACAAATGGTTCACCTCAACATAATCAAGAGAGCGGAAGTAGTGAACAAAATGATCAACAAAAGGAGAGAGTTGGAGGAAAAAAGAAGACTAAACGAAGGGTTTTTTATTTTTTAAATTTTTGGGGAAATTTTTGACTTTAGGGACACTAATTTTATTTTCTGTCTATTTTTCCTTTTAAATTGAATTAATCAAAGGATACTTTTTGGGAATTTAATCTGTTATTAATGTGCCAGGGGGCGCCAAAAATTTGTCGCGAATTGAAAACAACAACCCCCTCCCTGAAACAAATCCAAAAATCCAGTTTTCAACAGTCCTGAATGTCAAGGGCGTAGCCAGAGGGGGGGGGGCTTCTGGGGCTATAGCCCCCCCCCCTGAAATGGGGAAAATGAAAAATTTTTAGGTGGGAAATGGTGAGAAAAGTGAATTTTTTACGCCTACAACCCCCACCCCTGAAATCGACACCCTGGCTTCGCCCTTGCTGAATGTGACGGTCGAGCAAATATCCTCGAAGGACATGATTGTTTAGTTACTAGAAATAAAATAAAGGAGAAATAGGGAAAAAATAAATATGGGCTTCAGTAAAGCTCAAAATTCTGAATTTTTATTAAAATTTAAAATAATTTTTTAAAGCCAGTATCAAGCGATTCAAAATTGTGTGAGTCAGCACAGCGCCAAAACCCTTCTAAAAGACGCAGAGATTCTTTAACAAGTGAAAAAATGATGGAAGAACAGGCTTTAAAATATGGAGCTTCCCACGTTATTCATTTATTTGTGCCAGGTTTTCTTTAAAAAATTTTTTGGCGAAAATAAATGATTTTTTAAGTGTCTTTGTGTATGGCTGTTGTTATTTTGACAATGATGACTGTTGGTTATTATTCAAAGGCAGGGGAATATCTGTGAGTTTTTGAGAGGTTTTTTGTTGGGGTTTAATTTTAAGCAATATTTTTTTGGTTTTTAAGAATCTTTGGGATTAAAAAAGATTTTATTTTTTTCAGTTTTCCCTTTTTTAATTGGATTAATCGAAGGTGTCCTATTCCTCGAGGATATTTGTTTAACCGTCACATAACAAGCTGATTTTTCAAAAAATATTCTTTTGATTAATTCGATTAAAAAAAGGGAAAACAGAAAAAAAATTCGAGTATTCTTTGTTGGATAAAATAAGAGACAGCCCCCAGTTCCAAAACGGAGGCTTTTTGGATGTCCTAAAGTGTTTGCCATTTCACTTGGACCTTTGGAATATTTTGTCTTAAACAACTTGAACGATTTTATTGTTTTTGTTGTTTAATGCCTTTTCGAGTTTTCATTTGTCTAACGATTATGAAAAGTTTTGTATATTAAATTCAACTTAATTAATAACCCCCAAACATTAAAACGCCCTATAAACTTACAAGGAGAGGTTGCGAGGTGTCCGACCTAAGGACGGGCGATATCTTGGCCAGATCAAAAAACGGGTAAAAACGGCTCAAAATCCTTGCTAGAAAGGGCACATTCTCTATCGAATGAGCCCGGTCTTGACCGTTTTTAGGTCAGACACTTCGCAACCTCTCCGTGTTAGCAATTAATAATATTTTTTTTTTAAATTAAAGTCCATATACTCCATTTCATGGAAAAACAACAGATGGGGCAGGAGAGATTTTGCTTCAATCTTTGGCTAATGCGGGGATATTGCTTGTAGTTATTATTGTTATGACTGTAATTTTGATTGTGTTATATAAATCTAAATGTTATAAGGTTATTTTTTTAAATTTTTTTAGAAAATTAATTTCCTTTTTAGATTATTCATGCTTGGCTAATGTTAAGTTCCTTGATGTTACTCTCCATGTTTACGTTGTCTTTTATTGAGTAATTATTTTTTTTTTAAATTTTTAGTTTAAAAAATCCTTTTTCCAAGCCCAGAATTATTTTCTTTATTAAAAGGGGTGGGAAAATAAAAAATTTAAAACGTCATTCTTTGATAATATTCCCAGATTTTTATTCAAATTTTTATTTTTTTTCAAATTTTTAATTTTTTTCAAATTTTTCAGAGAATTATTTCGCAACTACAACATTCCAATTGATTATATTACTCTTGGAATATTTCTTTGGAACTGTATGAATTTTATTTTTTATTTTAGACTTATCTCATTTTTGGATGTCCCCTTGGGTCAGAAAAATCTGTACCAGACTTGGTAATGGACATGAATTTTAATATCCGTATCCGGATAATTACGGCGGATACAGACTGATATCCGCAGGCATTTCTAACGTATCCATATCCATTACCAAGTCTGTCTGTACTCTATTTTTGTGAATCACTTACGAGGCTCTCCTACTAATTTTCATTTTGGAATATTTAAAAATGGGGTTTGACTGTCTAATAAAATTTAATAAAAAGGGTGTGTTCTTGGCATGATTTGTATTCATTGGCAAGGACCTTTACTTCTCCAACAGGTTTTTTTAGAACGATTTATTTTGAATATTTTTTTATTTTTTTAAAGTTTTATTTGGTTTCTGTGTCTGCATTAATGGCTTTAATGTTTATTAAACATTTACCGGAATGGTCTGTTTGGTCAATTTTGGCTGTGCTTTCAATTTGGGATTTGGTTGCTGTTTTGTGTCCAAAAGGGCCTTTGAGAATTTTGGTGGAAACTGCGCAGAAGAGAGATGAACCTATTTTCCCTGCTTTAATATATTCTTGTAAATTATTTTTAATATCTGTTTGTGACGGTAAACGGGAATAATTTTTTAAGAAATTTCCAGGGAAGCCCCGCTCTTCTAAAATAAGCTGGACAAAATAATCCAGAAAACAAATAATAGTTTTAGAACCTTTTTTGCGTCTTAACGTTTCTAATAATTTTTCAATTTTCCCTCTCGGCACGCGGACATACCGGGCTATTTCATTGTACGAACAGTTTCCTACTGAGAGATAGAGTTTTTGTTTTAGAACAAACGTAAACACGCAAAAAATTATTTTTGTCACCCCAATGCCCGATATGTCCGCACACCTTCCTCATTAAAAATTAAATTTTTCTAGCTGGT
>CAVMJV010000304.1:0-69198 GCA_963681835.1 Meloidogyne enterolobii
AAAAAATTGATTGAAGAACTACTTTGCTTATGATTTTTATGAAGAAAAAACTTGAAGAAAGTGAAAACTTGAAGCAAATTTGCTTCAAAAACAAAAAAATTCAAAGTTGAAGCAAATTTGCTTCAAAAATCAAAAATTCAAAAGTTGAAGCAAATTTGCTACAAGTTTCAAAATTTTAAAACTTGAAGCAATTTTGCTTCAACATTCGAAATTCGAAACTTGAAGCAATGCTTCCAAAAATTTTGTTTCAGCTTCAGAATTGAAGCAAAAAGTTGAAGCAGAAGCATGCTTCTGCTTCGGATCCATCCTCGGATCCTGCTTATCCCCCACAAAATTTCTCCAGATATACAAAATTCAGCCTTAAACTCTTCTACAGTTTGCCCCGCATGGTCAGAGACGGAGAAAAATTTCGCCTCTCTGCCATCAACTTCACCTGTCAATCATTTCTTCTCTCTCCCTACCATAATTCTCCAGATACGGTACTCACCCCAACAAATTTTGAACCTCTGTACTTTCGTCAAAATGTCCCGGAAAATTCTGAAAAAAATATTTTTTAACTCAGCTCAGCGAGGGCTTTCGAATGATATCCAATTTGCCCTATCTATCTTTATTTTCAAAAAAATAATTTTTTTACCGGAAATTTTGGCCGAAAAAATTACCAAAATTTTAAAAAATTCATAACTCAGCCAAAGTAAAGCTTTTTGAAAATTTTAAAATTTTATTATATGCAGAAAAATCTGCTCTATAATGGAAAAATACTTTTACACCCATCCCTTCATAAAAAACCCAAAAAATTTTAAAAAAATCGAAAAAATTTGGATTTTTAAAAAATCGACCCCTGCGTCTCCAATTTTGAAATTTTTCAGAATTTTTTGACCTTAAAAAATTTCTAATTTTTACTACGATTTTATAAAAGAAATCCTATCCAGAAAACTCAATCCCTTAAAAAGTTATGATTTTTTAAAAATTCCCGAATATTTTTCAGAAGGGGTACCCCTTTGGAAAAAATCGAGGGGATAAAATTTTTAAATTTTAGCTAAAAAAACATGTTTTATACTGAAACAAAACACGCTGAGTCCGAATCTGAAAACGAAAAAATTCTAAAAAATTTTCCCGGAAAGTTATGGCCCAAAAACCATTCAGTCTCAGACTTTTGGAAATTTCAATGGATATACTGAACTATCTACAGTACTTATAAAGTTGAATTAAAGATTAAATTGAAGCACATACAGGGATCTATTAATGGTGTGGTTGGGATAAGTTAGATTTAAGTCCCCGAAAAGTTATGGTCTAAAAACCATTTCAGTCCCAGACTCAAATTCCGAATTTTTAACTACGAACTTTGAAATTAGATTTTTTGGTTAATCCCACTGTAATCCCCATTAGATAAGCTTTCGAATGACTACTCATTCACCCTTATCCATTTAAATCTTAAATCCCGGAAATGTCGAATCTCGAACTCTGACTTCTACAATTCAAGTTTCGACATTTTTTATAATCCTACTGTACTCCCCTTAATGTCTGCTCTCGAATGACTACTCATTCGACCACTTTTATAAATCCCGAAAATCCCGGATTTCGAAGTTCGAACTCCGAACTTCGAATTTCGACTTCTAATATATCCCACTGATTCCCCCTCAATATCTGCTTTTGAATGACTACTCATTCGACCATATTTAAGGATCTCGAAAATCCCGGATTTCGAAGTTCGAACTCCGAACTTCGAATTTTGACCCGAAGTGGAGGCCTATCAGGTGCAGGCGGCGGATAGCTGGGAGGGTTTAGTTACAGTACTCTATATTAATTTATTTCTGGGCGTTGAAAGCCTTCGGCTTTGGGGGCTCGCTTCGCTCGCCGCTAGAAATTTTTACGGCCTACATTTAATATTACTCTTCTTTTTATTTTTCATTTAATTTACGGTTTGCAGATGATGGATAGAGACGCATAAACATGCCTTCTCTTCTTATAATGTGGATGTCAGCTCGGGCCTTCGGCCCTCGCTTCTAATACATTTCTTTGAAACAAAATTTTGCTGCAAGTTTTAAGTGGATGTCAGCTCGGGCCTTTGCCCCTCGCTTCTAATAAATTTCTTTGAAACAAAATTTTGCTTCAAGTTTTAGTGGATGTCAGCTCGGGCTTCGGCCCTCGCTTCTCAAAATTTTTAAAAGCAAAACTTTGCTTCAAGTTTTAAGTGGATGTCAGCTCGGGCCTTCGGCACTCGCTTCTCAAAATTTTTTAAAAGCAAAACTTTGCTTCAAGTTTTAAGTGGATGTCAGCTCGGGCCTTCGGCCCTCGCTTCTAATAAATTTCTTTGAAACAAAATTTTGCTTCAAGTTTTAAGTGGATGTCAGCTCGGGCCTTCGGCCCTCGCTTCTAATAAATTTCTTTGAAACAAAATTTTGCTTCAAGTTTTAGTGGATGTCAGCTCGGGCCTTCGGCCCTCGCTTCTCAAAATTTTTAAAAGCAAAACTTTGCTTCAAGTTTTAAGTGGATGTCAGCTCGGGCCTTCGGCACTCGCTTCTCAAAATTTTTTAAAAACAAAACTTTGCTTCAAGTTTTAGTGGATGTTAGCTCGGGCCTTCGGCCCTCGCTTCTCAAAATTTTTAGAAGCAAAACTTTGCTTCAAGTTTTAGTGGATGTCAGCTCGGGCCTTCGGCCCTCGCTTCTAATAAATTTCTTTGAAACAAAATTTTGCTTCAAGTTTTAAGTGGATGTCAGCTCGGGCCTTCGGCCCTCGCTTCTAATAAATTTCTTTGAAACAAAATTTTGCTTCAAGTTTTAGTGGATGTCAGCTCGGGCCTTCAGCCCTCGCTTCTCAAATTTTTTTAAAAGCAAAACTTTGCTTCAAGTTTTAGGTGGATGTCAGCTCGGGCCTTCGGCCCTCGCTTCTAATAAATTTTCTTTGAAACAAAATTTTGCTTCAAGTTTTAGTGGATGTCAGCTCGGGCCTTCGGCCCTCGCTTCTCAAAATTTTTAGAAGCAAAACTTTGCTTCAAGTTTTAAGTGGATGTCAGCTCGGGCCTTCGGCCCTCGCTTCTCAAAATTTTTAGAAGCAAAACTTTGCTTCAAGTTTTAAGTAAATGTCAGCTCGGGCCTTCGGCCCTCGCTTCTCAAAATTTTTAGAAACAAAAAAATTTTGCTTCAAGTTTTAAGTGGATGTCAGCTCGGGCCTTCGGCCCTCGCTTCTAATAAATTTCTTTGAAACAAAATTTTGCTTCAAGCTTTAGTGGATGTCAGCTCGGGCCTTCGGCCCGCGCTTCTCAAAATTTTTTAAAAGCAAAACTTTGCTTCAAATTTTAGTGGATGTCAGCTCGGGCCTTCGGCCCTCGCTTCTCAAAATTTTTAAAAGCAAAATTTTGCTTCAAGTTTTAAGTGGATGTCAGCTCGGGCCTTCGGCCCTCGCTTCTCAAAATTTTTTAAAAGCAAAACTTTGCTTCAAGTTTTAGGTGGATGTCAGCTCGGGCCTTCGGCCCTCGCTTCTAATAAATTTTTTTGAAACAAAATTTTGCTTCAAGTTTTAGGTGGTTTACTTTGCTTCAAGTTTTAGGTGGATGTCAGCTCGGGCCTTCGGCCCTCGCTTCTAATAAATTTTTTTGAAACAAAATTTTGCTTCAAGTTTTAGTGGATGTCAGCTCGGGCCTTCGGCCCTCGCTTCTCAAAATTTTTTAAAAGCAAAACTTTGCTTCAAGTTTTAGTGGATGTTAGCTCGGGCCTTCGGCCCTCGCTTCTCAAAATTTTTAGAAGCAAAACTTTGCTTCAAGTTTTAGTGGATGTCAGCTCGGGCCTTCGGCCCTCGCTTCTAATAAATTTCTTTGAAACAAAATTTTGCTTCAAGTTTTAGTGGATGTCTAAAAAGTTGCAAGTTTTGGATTTTAAGTGGATATACTGAACTATCCACAGTACTTATAAAGATGAATTTAATATTAAATTGAAGCACATACAGGGGTTTATTAATGGTGTGTTCGGGATAAGTTTTAGATTATTGCTTAAAATTTTGGATGGATGACAGCTCTGGCCTTCGGCCTTTGCTTCTGAAAAATTTCAAATTCTGGGATTTTAAATGGATATACTGAACTATCTACAATACTTTTGAAGATTAATTCAAGATTAAATTGAAGTACTTATAGGGGGCTATCAATGGTGTGCTTGGGACAAATTATTGTTGGATTTTTGGATGGATGTCAGCTCGGGCCTTCGGCCCTCGATTCAAAAAAATTGATTGAAGCACTACTTTGCTTAAGATTTCTGTGAAGATTCAAAAACAAAAAATTCAAAGTTGAAGCAAATTTGCTTCAAAAATCAAAAATTCAAAAGTTGAAGCAAATTTGCTTCAAAAATCAAAAATTCAAAAGTTGAAGCAAATTTGCTTCAAGTTTCAGAATTTCAAAAAATTCAAAGTTGAGGCAAATTTGCTTCTAAAACAAAATTTCAAAATTTGAAGCAAAATAGCTTCAAACCCAAAATTTTAAAAAGTTGAAGCAAATTTGCTTCAAGTTTTAAAATTTCAAAACTTGAAGCAAATTTGCTTCAAATCGAAATTCGAAACTTGAAGCAATGCTTCCACAAAATTTTGCTTCAGATTCAAAACCTGAAGCAGAAACATGAAGCAGAAGCATGCTTCTGCTTCGGATCCATCCTCGGATCCAACTTATCCCTCACAAAATTTCCCCAGATATACAAATTTCAGCCTTGAACTCTTCTCCGGTTTGCCCCTCATGGTCAGAGACGGAGAAAAATTTCGCCTCTCTGCCATCAACTTCACCTGTCAATCATTTTTTCTCTCTCCCTACCATATTTCTCCGGATACGGTACTCACCCCACAAATTTTCGAACCTGTGTACTTTCGTCAAAATGTACCGAAAAAAATCGAAAAAAATATTTTTGAACTCAGCTCGACAAGGGCTTTCGAATGATATGCAATTTACCATATCTATCTTTATTTTTGAAAAAATAATTTTTTGGTCGAAAATTTTGGCCGAAAAAATTGCCAAAATTTTAAAAAATTCATAACTTAGCCAAAGTGAAGCTTCCTGATAATTTTAAAATTCTATTCTACGAAGAAAAATCTACTCTATAAGGGAAAAATACTTTTACACTCATCCTCCAACAAAAAACCAAAAAATTTTTCAAAAAACCTAAAAATTTTTGAATTTTTGAAATTTGACCCCTACGGCTCCAACTTTGAAATTTTTAAAAACTTTTTCACTTTAAAAAATTTCTAATTTTTAGTACTATTTTATAAACGAAATCCCATTTAAAAATCTCAATCCCTAAAATAGTTATGATTTTTTAAAAATTTCTGAATATTTTTCAGAAGGGGTACCCCTTGGAAAAAATCGAAGGTATAAAATTTTTTAATTTTAGCTCAAAAAAAGTGTTTTATAGTGAAAACAAACACGCTGAGTCCGAATCTGAAAACGAAAAAATTCTAAAAAATTTTCCCGGAAAATTACGGTCCAAAAACCATTTCAGTCCCAGACTTTTGAAAATTTAAATGGATATACTGAACTGTATACAATACTTATGAAGACAAATTTACTATCAAATTGAAGCACATACAGGGGTCTATTAATGGTGTGGTCGGGATAAGTTTTTGATAGATTTAAGTCCCCGAAAATTTAATCCAAAAACCATATCAGTCCCAGACTCAAATCTCAGATTTCAAACTACAAACTTCGAAATTAGTCGTTTTGGTTAATTCCACAGGAATCCCCATTGGATATGCTTTCGAATGACTACTCATTCACCCATATCCATTTAAATCTCAAATCCCGGAAATGTCGAATCTCAAACTATGACTTCTACAATTCGGTTTCGACATTTTTGATAATCCCACTATTCTCCCCTCACAGCCCGCTCTTGAATGACTACTCATTTGACCATATTCGAACTCTTCGAAAATCCCGGAAATGTCGAACCGAAGTTCGAACATCGAATTTTAAGCTCTAACATATCCCATTGATCCCCCCTCACCTCATTCGACCATATTCAAAATTTTCGAAAATCCCGGAAATGTCGAACCGGAGTTCGAACTCCGAATTTCGACTTCTAACATATCCCATTGATCCCCCCTCACTCCCCTCTCTCGAATGACTACTCATTCGACCATATTCGAAATCTTCGAAAATCCCGGAAATGTCAAACCGAAGTTCGAACTCCGAATTTCGACTTCTAACATATCCCATTGATCCCCCCTAATTATCCGCTTTCGAATGACTACTCATTCGACCATATTCGAACTCTACGAAAATCCCGGATTTCGAAGTTCGACTTCGAAATTCGACTTTCAATACTTCTAACATATCCCATTGATCCCCCCTCGACATCCCCTTTCGAATGACTACCTACACATCAATATTCGAAATCCCGGAAAGTTCGAACTCGATTTTCGACTTCCAGATTCGACTTTTACTTCCCCTAACATATCCCATTGATCTCCCCTCAATATCCCCTTTTGAATGACTACTCATTCGACCTTATTCAGAAATCCCGAAAAAACCCGGAAATGTCGAACCGAAGTCGAAATCCTCTTTATACCCCTTAATACTCATACTCAGACATCCCTACTACTATATTTTCGAATTTCCCTGAAAATTTTTAAAAAATTTAAATTTCCGCCAAAAAAACCTATTTGAGTACGAATTGGACACTTCAGGCTCACGAGGCTACAGACTTTTGGTTTGACATTTTCGACCCGAATTTTTTGGATTCGACATCTCCTAATAGTGGCACATCCGCCTCCCAGCAGAACTTTTCCGGTATCTCGAACCGTTCGGGATTTAGCAAAAGTTCGAACCCGGTTTCGACCCCTTCCGGCAATTTTTCGAAATCCGCTATATTTTTCCTATATGGCCCGGACAAAGTACCCCCCAACATGTAAAACTTCTAAATCCGTATCTCAACTCGAAATCGAATTATGATTTTTTAAAATCGAACTTCCACATTTTTATATAAGTATGTAACTAGCGATGGGTTTGGCCACTGGGGTTGATATCAGGACACTGTGGCTGTTAAATTTTGCTTTGGGTTTAAATTTGGCTCTGCCCGTTGGAAAGCCTAACGGCTTTGGGGGCGCGCTTCGCGCGCCGCTAGCGATTTTTTATGCCTGGAACAAAAGATTAGCCTTCATTGGGACTCATCCTTCCACTTAAAGTCACTTCGGGCCTTCGGCCCTCGTGTTTTCTCAGTTGGGACTCATGCTTCCACTTAGAGTCACTTCGGGCCTTCGGCCCTCGTGTTTTCTCAGTTGGGACTCATCCTCCCACTTAGATCATCCTTCGGCTCTCGCTCTTCCTTTTAGATGGGTGTCAGCTCGGGCCTTCGGCCCTCGCTTTTCATTTTAGATGGGTGTCAGCTCGGGCCTTCGGCCCTCGCTCTTCCTTTTAGATGGGTGTCAGCTCGGGCCTTCGGCCCTCGCCCTCTCTTTTAGATGGGTGTCAGCTCGGGCCTTCGGCCCTCGCTCTTCCTTTTAGATGGGTGTCAGCTCGGGCCTTCGGCCATCGCTTTTCATTTTAGATGGGTGTCAGCTCGGGCCTT
Source organism: Meloidogyne enterolobii (assembly GCA_963681835.1). NCBI lineage: Eukaryota > Metazoa > Nematoda > Chromadorea > Rhabditida > Meloidogynidae > Meloidogyne > Meloidogyne enterolobii. The sequence continues at coordinate 7,537 of CAVMJV010000304.1, forward strand.
CGGCCCTCGCTCTTCCTTTTAGATGGGTGTCAGCTCGGGCCTTCGGCCCTAGCTCTTCGTTTTAGATGGGTGTCAGCTCGGGCCGTCGGCCCTCGCCCTCTCTTTTAGATGGGTGTCAGCTCGGGCCTTCGGCCCTCGCCCTCTCTTTTAGATGGGTGTCAGCTCGGGCCTTCGGCCCTCGCTCTTCCTTTTAGATGGGTGGCAGCTCGGGCCTTCGGCCCTCGCCCTCTCTTTTAGATGGGTGTCAGCTCGGGCCTTCGGCCCTCGCTTTTCATTTTAGATGGGTGTCAGCTCGGGCCTTCGGCCCTCGCTCTTCCTTTTAGATGGGTGTCAGCTCGGGCCTTCGGCCCTCGCCCTCTCTTTTAGATGGGTGTCAGCTCGGGCCTTCGGCCCTCGCTCTTCCTTTTAGATGGGTGTCAGCTCGGGCCTTCGGCCCTCGCCCTCTCTTTTAGATGGGTGGCAGCTCGGGCCTTCGGCCCTCGCCCTCTCTTTTAGATGGGTGTCAGCTCGGGCCTTCGGCCCTCGCTTTTCATTTTAGATGGGTGTCAGCTCGGGCCTTCGGCCCTCGCTCTTCCTTTTAGATGGGTGTCAGCTCGGGCCTTCGGCCCTCGCCCTCTCTTTTAGATGGGTGTCAGCTCGGGCCTTCGGCCCTCGCTCTTCCTTTTAGATGGGTGTCAGCTCGGGCCTTCGGCCCTCGCTTTTCATTTTAGATGGGTGTCAGCTCGGGCCTTCGGCCCTCGCTCTTCCTTTTAGATGGGTGTCAGCTCGGGCCTTCGGCCCTCGCCCTCTCTTTTAGATGGGTGTCAGCTCGGGCCTTCGGCCCTCGCTCTTCCTTTTAGATGGGTGTCAGCTCGGGCCTTCGGCCCTCGCCCTCTCTTTTAGATGGGTGTCAGCTCGGGCCTTCGGCCCTCGCCCTCCCTTTTATTCGGACTAATCCTTTCACTTAGAGTCACTTCGGACTCATCCTTCCACGTAGACCCTTGCCTTTCCTTTATTCGGACTCATCCTTTCACTTAGAGTCACTTCGGACTCATCCTTCCACATAGACCCGTCTTTCCTTTATTCGGACTCATCCTTCCACTTAGAGTCACTTCGGGCCTTCGGCCCTCGCGTTCCCTTCGATTGGACTCATCCTTTCAATTAGAGTCACTTCGGGCCTTCGGCCCTCGTCTTCCTCTCTATTGGACTCACCCTTCCACTTAGATCACTTCGGGCCTTCGGCCCTCGCCTTACCCTCGAATGGACTCACCCTTCCACTTAGAGTCACTTCGGGACTCATCCTTTCAATTAGAGTCACTTCTGAACTCACCCTTCTACTTAGAGTCACTTCGGGACTCATCCTTTCAATTAGAGTCACTTCTGAACTCATCCTTTCAATTAGAGTCACTTCTGGACTCATCCTTCAATTAGAGTCAATTCGGGCCTTCGGCTCTCGTCTTCCCCTTGATTGGACTCATCCTTTCAAGTAGAACAAAATTTCGAAGCAGAAACTGCTTCACGAAGCATTCCAGCTTCGGATCCATAACAGGATCCAGCTTATCCTCCCACAAAAATTTCCCCAATATACAAAATTCACTCTTAAACTCTTCTCTGGGTTGCCCCGCATGGTCAGAGACGGAGAAAAATTTCGCCTCTCTGCCATCAACTTCACCTGTCAATCATTTTTCCTCTCTCCCTCACATCATTCTCCGGGTACGGTACTCACCCCCACAAATATTCGAACCTCTGTACATTCGTCAAAATGTACCGAAATATTTCGAAAAAAATATTTTTATATCCAGCTCGATGAGAGCTTTCGAATGATATCACATTCGGCATATCTATCTTGATTTCTAAAATTATAATTTTTCGGCCGAGAATTTCAGCTGAAAAAAATCACTGAAATTTTCAAAAAATCATATCTCGCCCAAAGTAAACCCTTTTTCAAAATTTTAAAATCCCATAATATGCAGAAAAATCTGCTTTATCCAGGAAAAATAACTTCGGCCCGAACCGTCTACAAAAATCTTGAAAAAATTTCGAAAAACCAAAAAATTTGGGGTTTTTCGAAATTAGACCCCTACACCTCAAATTTTGACTTTTTTCGAAATTTTTTTGGCTCAAAAAATTTCTAATTTTTTACTCTATTTTATAAAGGAAACCCCATTCAAAAATCCACATCCCAAAAAAAGTTATTCCAAATTTAAAAATCCCTCAAATCCCCCAAAAGGGGTACCCCTTTTGAAAAATTCGAAGGGTCAAAAATTTTCGAATTTCGACCCAAAAAGTGCCTATATGGTACTCTTACACACGCTGAATCCAAATCCGGTGTCAGAAAAATTCTAAAAAATTTTTCAAAAAAGTTATAGCCCAAAAAAGTTTCGCGACATTTGCGAACATTGGCCATAACTTTTTCAGACTCAACCGGACCCCGACATATTATACCTTTTTGGGACCGCCAAAGGACGCTCTACAACATAGGATTTCAAAGAAATCCGAAACGACAAATTTTGACAATTGGAGCCATCCTTCCCTATTTTACATCGGGCCATTTTGAACGCAAAACTTTTTTAAAAGCAAAACTTTGCTTCAAGTTTTAGGTGGATGTCAGCTCGGGCCTTCGGCCCTCGCTTCTAATAAATTTTTTTGAAACAAAATTTTGCTTCAAGTTTTAGGTGGTTTACTTTGCTTCAAGTTTTAGGTGGATGTCAGCTCGGGCCTTCGGCCCTCGCTTCTAATAAATTTTTTTGAAACAAAATTTTGCTTCAAGTTTTAGTGGATGTCAGCTCGGGCCTTCGGCCCTCGCTTCTCAAAATTTTTTAAAAGCAAAACTTTGCTTCAAGTTTTAGTGGATGTTAGCTCGGGCCTTCGGCCCTCGCTTCTCAAAATTTTTAGAAGCAAAACTTTGCTTCAAGTTTTAGTGGATGTCAGCTCGGGCCTTCGGCCCTCGCTTCTAATAAATTTCTTTGAAACAAAATTTTGCTTCAAGTTTTAGTGGATGTCTAAAAAGTTGCAAGTTTTGGATTTTAAGTGGATATACTGAACTATCCACAGTACTTATAAAGATGAATTTAATATTAAATTGAAGCACATACAGGGGTTTATTAATGGTGTGTTCGGGATAAGTTTTAGATTATTGCTTAAAATTTTGGATGGATGACAGCTCTGGCCTTCGGCCTTTGCTTCTGAAAAATTTCAAATTCTGGGATTTTAAATGGATATACTGAACTATCTACAATACTTTTGAAGATTAATTCAAGATTAAATTGAAGTACTTATAGGGGGCTATCAATGGTGTGCTTGGGACAAATTATTGTTGGATTTTTGGATGGATGTCAGCTCGGGCCTTCGGCCCTCGATTCAAAAAAATTGATTGAAGCACTACTTTGCTTAAGATTTCTGTGAAGATTCAAAAACAAAAAATTCAAAGTTGAAGCAAATTTGCTTCAAAAATCAAAAATTCAAAAGTTGAAGCAAATTTGCTTCAAAAATCAAAAATTCAAAAGTTGAAGCAAATTTGCTTCAAGTTTCAGAATTTCAAAAAATTCAAAGTTGAGGCAAATTTGCTTCTAAAACAAAATTTCAAAATTTGAAGCAAAATAGCTTCAAACCCAAAATTTTAAAAAGTTGAAGCAAATTTGCTTCAAGTTTTAAAATTTCAAAACTTGAAGCAAATTTGCTTCAAATCGAAATTCGAAACTTGAAGCAATGCTTCCACAAAATTTTGCTTCAGATTCAAAACCTGAAGCAGAAACATGAAGCAGAAGCATGCTTCTGCTTCGGATCCATCCTCGGATCCAACTTATCCCTCACAAAATTTCCCCAGATATACAAATTTCAGCCTTGAACTCTTCTCCGGTTTGCCCCTCATGGTCAGAGACGGAGAAAAATTTCGCCTCTCTGCCATCAACTTCACCTGTCAATCATTTTTTCTCTCTCCCTACCATATTTCTCCGGATACGGTACTCACCCCACAAATTTTCGAACCTGTGTACTTTCGTCAAAATGTACCGAAAAAAATCGAAAAAAATATTTTTGAACTCAGCTCGACAAGGGCTTTCGAATGATATGCAATTTACCATATCTATCTTTATTTTTGAAAAAATAATTTTTTGGTCGAAAATTTTGGCCGAAAAAATTGCCAAAATTTTAAAAAATTCATAACTTAGCCAAAGTGAAGCTTCCTGATAATTTTAAAATTCTATTCTACGAAGAAAAATCTACTCTATAAGGGAAAAATACTTTTACACTCATCCTCCAACAAAAAACCAAAAAATTTTTCAAAAAACCTAAAAATTTTTGAATTTTTGAAATTTGACCCCTACGGCTCCAACTTTGAAATTTTTAAAAACTTTTTCACTTTAAAAAATTTCTAATTTTTAGTACTATTTTATAAACGAAATCCCATTTAAAAATCTCAATCCCTAAAATAGTTATGATTTTTTAAAAATTTCTGAATATTTTTCAGAAGGGGTACCCCTTGGAAAAAATCGAAGGTATAAAATTTTTTAATTTTAGCTCAAAAAAAGTGTTTTATAGTGAAAACAAACACGCTGAGTCCGAATCTGAAAACGAAAAAATTCTAAAAAATTTTCCCGGAAAATTACGGTCCAAAAACCATTTCAGTCCCAGACTTTTGAAAATTTAAATGGATATACTGAACTGTATACAATACTTATGAAGACAAATTTACTATCAAATTGAAGCACATACAGGGGTCTATTAATGGTGTGGTCGGGATAAGTTTTTGATAGATTTAAGTCCCCGAAAATTTAATCCAAAAACCATATCAGTCCCAGACTCAAATCTCAGATTTCAAACTACAAACTTCGAAATTAGTCGTTTTGGTTAATTCCACAGGAATCCCCATTGGATATGCTTTCGAATGACTACTCATTCACCCATATCCATTTAAATCTCAAATCCCGGAAATGTCGAATCTCAAACTATGACTTCTACAATTCGGTTTCGACATTTTTGATAATCCCACTATTCTCCCCTCACAGCCCGCTCTTGAATGACTACTCATTTGACCATATTCGAACTCTTCGAAAATCCCGGAAATGTCGAACCGAAGTTCGAACATCGAATTTTAAGCTCTAACATATCCCATTGATCCCCCCTCACCTCATTCGACCATATTCAAAATTTTCGAAAATCCCGGAAATGTCGAACCGGAGTTCGAACTCCGAATTTCGACTTCTAACATATCCCATTGATCCCCCCTCACTCCCCTCTCTCGAATGACTACTCATTCGACCATATTCGAAATCTTCGAAAATCCCGGAAATGTCAAACCGAAGTTCGAACTCCGAATTTCGACTTCTAACATATCCCATTGATCCCCCCTAATTATCCGCTTTCGAATGACTACTCATTCGACCATATTCGAACTCTACGAAAATCCCGGATTTCGAAGTTCGACTTCGAAATTCGACTTTCAATACTTCTAACATATCCCATTGATCCCCCCTCGACATCCCCTTTCGAATGACTACCTACACATCAATATTCGAAATCCCGGAAAGTTCGAACTCGATTTTCGACTTCCAGATTCGACTTTTACTTCCCCTAACATATCCCATTGATCTCCCCTCAATATCCCCTTTTGAATGACTACTCATTCGACCTTATTCAGAAATCCCGAAAAAACCCGGAAATGTCGAACCGAAGTCGAAATCCTCTTTATACCCCTTAATACTCATACTCAGACATCCCTACTACTATATTTTCGAATTTCCCTGAAAATTTTTAAAAAATTTAAATTTCCGCCAAAAAAACCTATTTGAGTACGAATTGGACACTTCAGGCTCACGAGGCTACAGACTTTTGGTTTGACATTTTCGACCCGAATTTTTTGGATTCGACATCTCCTAATAGTGGCACATCCGCCTCCCAGCAGAACTTTTCCGGTATCTCGAACCGTTCGGGATTTAGCAAAAGTTCGAACCCGGTTTCGACCCCTTCCGGCAATTTTTCGAAATCCGCTATATTTTTCCTATATGGCCCGGACAAAGTACCCCCCAACATGTAAAACTTCTAAATCCGTATCTCAACTCGAAATCGAATTATGATTTTTTAAAATCGAACTTCCACATTTTTATATAAGTATGTAACTAGCGATGGGTTTGGCCACTGGGGTTGATATCAGGACACTGTGGCTGTTAAATTTTGCTTTGGGTTTAAATTTGGCTCTGCCCGTTGGAAAGCCTAACGGCTTTGGGGGCGCGCTTCGCGCGCCGCTAGCGATTTTTTATGCCTGGAACAAAAGATTAGCCTTCATTGGGACTCATCCTTCCACTTAAAGTCACTTCGGGCCTTCGGCCCTCGTGTTTTCTCAGTTGGGACTCATGCTTCCACTTAGAGTCACTTCGGGCCTTCGGCCCTCGTGTTTTCTCAGTTGGGACTCATCCTCCCACTTAGATCATCCTTCGGCTCTCGCTCTTCCTTTTAGATGGGTGTCAGCTCGGGCCTTCGGCCCTCGCTTTTCATTTTAGATGGGTGTCAGCTCGGGCCTTCGGCCCTCGCTCTTCCTTTTAGATGGGTGTCAGCTCGGGCCTTCGGCCCTCGCCCTCTCTTTTAGATGGGTGTCAGCTCGGGCCTTCGGCCCTCGCTCTTCCTTTTAGATGGGTGTCAGCTCGGGCCTTCGGCCATCGCTTTTCATTTTAGATGGGTGTCAGCTCGGGCCTTCGGCCCTCGCTCTTCCTTTTAGATGGGTGTCAGCTCGGGCCTTCGGCCCTAGCTCTTCGTTTTAGATGGGTGTCAGCTCGGGCCGTCGGCCCTCGCCCTCTCTTTTAGATGGGTGTCAGCTCGGGCCTTCGGCCCTCGCCCTCTCTTTTAGATGGGTGTCAGCTCGGGCCTTCGGCCCTCGCTCTTCCTTTTAGATGGGTGGCAGCTCGGGCCTTCGGCCCTCGCCCTCTCTTTTAGATGGGTGTCAGCTCGGGCCTTCGGCCCTCGCTTTTCATTTTAGATGGGTGTCAGCTCGGGCCTTCGGCCCTCGCTCTTCCTTTTAGATGGGTGTCAGCTCGGGCCTTCGGCCCTCGCCCTCTCTTTTAGATGGGTGTCAGCTCGGGCCTTCGGCCCTCGCTCTTCCTTTTAGATGGGTGTCAGCTCGGGCCTTCGGCCCTCGCCCTCTCTTTTAGATGGGTGGCAGCTCGGGCCTTCGGCCCTCGCCCTCTCTTTTAGATGGGTGTCAGCTCGGGCCTTCGGCCCTCGCTTTTCATTTTAGATGGGTGTCAGCTCGGGCCTTCGGCCCTCGCTCTTCCTTTTAGATGGGTGTCAGCTCGGGCCTTCGGCCCTCGCCCTCTCTTTTAGATGGGTGTCAGCTCGGGCCTTCGGCCCTCGCTCTTCCTTTTAGATGGGTGTCAGCTCGGGCCTTCGGCCCTCGCTTTTCATTTTAGATGGGTGTCAGCTCGGGCCTTCGGCCCTCGCTCTTCCTTTTAGATGGGTGTCAGCTCGGGCCTTCGGCCCTCGCCCTCTCTTTTAGATGGGTGTCAGCTCGGGCCTTCGGCCCTCGCTCTTCCTTTTAGATGGGTGTCAGCTCGGGCCTTCGGCCCTCGCCCTCTCTTTTAGATGGGTGTCAGCTCGGGCCTTCGGCCCTCGCCCTCCCTTTTATTCGGACTAATCCTTTCACTTAGAGTCACTTCGGACTCATCCTTCCACGTAGACCCTTGCCTTTCCTTTATTCGGACTCATCCTTTCACTTAGAGTCACTTCGGACTCATCCTTCCACATAGACCCGTCTTTCCTTTATTCGGACTCATCCTTCCACTTAGAGTCACTTCGGGCCTTCGGCCCTCGCGTTCCCTTCGATTGGACTCATCCTTTCAATTAGAGTCACTTCGGGCCTTCGGCCCTCGTCTTCCTCTCTATTGGACTCACCCTTCCACTTAGATCACTTCGGGCCTTCGGCCCTCGCCTTACCCTCGAATGGACTCACCCTTCCACTTAGAGTCACTTCGGGACTCATCCTTTCAATTAGAGTCACTTCTGAACTCACCCTTCTACTTAGAGTCACTTCGGGACTCATCCTTTCAATTAGAGTCACTTCTGAACTCATCCTTTCAATTAGAGTCACTTCTGGACTCATCCTTCAATTAGAGTCAATTCGGGCCTTCGGCTCTCGTCTTCCCCTTGATTGGACTCATCCTTTCAAGTAGAACAAAATTTCGAAGCAGAAACTGCTTCACGAAGCATTCCAGCTTCGGATCCATAACAGGATCCAGCTTATCCTCCCACAAAAATTTCCCCAATATACAAAATTCACTCTTAAACTCTTCTCTGGGTTGCCCCGCATGGTCAGAGACGGAGAAAAATTTCGCCTCTCTGCCATCAACTTCACCTGTCAATCATTTTTCCTCTCTCCCTCACATCATTCTCCGGGTACGGTACTCACCCCCACAAATATTCGAACCTCTGTACATTCGTCAAAATGTACCGAAATATTTCGAAAAAAATATTTTTATATCCAGCTCGATGAGAGCTTTCGAATGATATCACATTCGGCATATCTATCTTGATTTCTAAAATTATAATTTTTCGGCCGAGAATTTCAGCTGAAAAAAATCACTGAAATTTTCAAAAAATCATATCTCGCCCAAAGTAAACCCTTTTTCAAAATTTTAAAATCCCATAATATGCAGAAAAATCTGCTTTATCCAGGAAAAATAACTTCGGCCCGAACCGTCTACAAAAATCTTGAAAAAATTTCGAAAAACCAAAAAATTTGGGGTTTTTCGAAATTAGACCCCTACACCTCAAATTTTGACTTTTTTCGAAATTTTTTTGGCTCAAAAAATTTCTAATTTTTTACTCTATTTTATAAAGGAAACCCCATTCAAAAATCCACATCCCAAAAAAAGTTATTCCAAATTTAAAAATCCCTCAAATCCCCCAAAAGGGGTACCCCTTTTGAAAAATTCGAAGGGTCAAAAATTTTCGAATTTCGACCCAAAAAGTGCCTATATGGTACTCTTACACACGCTGAATCCAAATCCGGTGTCAGAAAAATTCTAAAAAATTTTTCAAAAAAGTTATAGCCCAAAAAAGTTTCGCGACATTTGCGAACATTGGCCATAACTTTTTCAGACTCAACCGGACCCCGACATATTATACCTTTTTGGGACCGCCAAAGGACGCTCTACAACATAGGATTTCAAAGAAATCCGAAACGACAAATTTTGACAATTGGAGCCATCCTTCCCTATTTTACATCGGGCCATTTTGAACGGGGTGGGGACAAAATTTTGGAATTTTGACCTATAAAATATGCTATATGGTACTCTGACATGCGCTGAATCCATTTCCGGTGTCAGAAAAATTTTAAAAAAATTTTCGAAAAAGTTATAGTCAAAAAAAGTTTCGCGACATTTGCGAACATTGGCCATAACTTTTTCAGACTCAAACAGACCCCCGACATATTATACCTTTTTCGGACCGTCAGGGGACGCTCTATAACATAGAATATCGAAATCGAGTTTCAATTCACTTTTCGCGATTGGAGCCACCCTTCCCAATTTTACAAGCCCGAATTTTGAACCTTTAAATTACTGTAACTTGGTCCAAGCTTTCATTTGAGCTATTACACGTGAATTGTCGATGAGTTTCGAAAATTTCGACTTTACCGACAGGGGGGGATTTTCACCGAAATCCGGATTTTTGCGCACCACTAAGTCCCTTCAAATTGGTATTTCGACTTCGTGTTTTTTACATTCGGCATCCCCATTCAATGCTTCAGTGCCCTCCCAGCGGAACTTTCCCGCTAACTCCACTCATTCAAAAGATAGCCCCGGTACCTATAAAATTTAGGTACCAGGGGGGTACCTCAGAAACTTCGACATAATTTTCCTAGATGCGCCATAAAAAGTTGTAGGACTAATGTACAACTCAAAAAAATTCATTAGCAAACGTTAATCAGATCTGAGTTTTTTTATCCATTTCCCCCCAAAATGATTGGCGTCCACCCCAGAAAAAACCAATACTTTTATAGGAATATATAAATGAAATGTTGCAGCCATTTTAATACAACTCATTCAAAAGTCGTATTCGAATAATAATAAAAAATAAACAGGTAATAGATACAAGTGCCAGTGATGTCAAAGTTCCAGTTCAGTTCCGGAACTAATTAGTTCTAGTTCCAGTTCCAGAACTATAACTAATAAACTAGTGAAATATATCTATGGAAGTAGAGTGTTTTCGCAATTGGATCTCAGTGATACCTATTTACAAATTGAGTTAAACGAGCGATCTAAAAAAAGTGGCGTGTACCAGTTAGATGTTTTTTAACATACTCAAAAACTAAAAAAATTTATCCCAGAATTTGAATATTTTTTAAAGATAATTTTTATATAAAGCTGTATCTCTATTTGGCTCTTGTTCAGTTTTCTTGTTTTATAAATTTTTAGTGATTGGATTTTTATAATACGAGTGACACCCTCCTACATATTTTAAAACTGAAAAAGAGCCAATAAATATAAAATCTTGATAATTTAAAAAATTGTAATCATGTTCAAAATATCTAATAAAGCCGAACACGAATTTAGGATAACTCCAAAAATTAGATACTCCTCAATTTAAAAACGATTTTTCAGTTGAAAATGAATCTTAATTCGTGTTCGACTTTAGCTAAATTTTTAAATTTTTTTGAAAAGTAAAAAAAATTTTTTTTTCGTTTTGATTTTTATCTTTTTTGTTGTTTTTTTTTGTTTTTGTATAATGAACTCTCTGAGTTTTTAATTTTTTTACTTCAAAATATTTGTAAATTTTTTTTTCATTTTTTGTGTTTTTTAAATTTCCCTTCTTTTAAATAAAAAAATATCATAACTTTACATTTTCCCAAAACTAATAAATCTTCAATGTACATGCGCTGCAATAAGATAAAATCCTAAAGCATAAAGACCAAAAAGCGACAAAATAATCCCCCAATAAATCCAAACTCCACATTCCCATTCAACATAACGTTTTTTTCGAATATTCTCTTGACCTTCAGTCACGTTGTTTAAAATATTGTTAAGGCATCCTTGCTTTTTAAAATATTCCAAATTGTTCTTTATATCATCATTGTGGAAGCTTATGGTGTTTTTACATGTTTCCCCATTCGATTTATTTTGACAGTAATTACCTAAATATTTTTAATTTTCTGACTATGTCCAGTTAAATGGAATGTTCTCAACAGTGAGGTGATTTTTGAATACATTATAAGTTATATTATTTCAATGCGACCCCATATTTTTGGGCCAAGAGATTTTTGTGTCAAAAATTTCATATAAAATAATAGCCCGCCCATTCGAAAAACAACTAAAGAGCCCCCTTAAAATATAAATTTAAACTTTTTTGGATGCTTCGGCGTGGACGTAGTTGACTATCAAACACCGGTTGATACGCTTCTGCATCGTCGGATCTAAATGATGGAACGGATGAAAATTGTTGAGGATTTTCTTCGTCATATTGAACAGGACTGTTTTGTTGAGGCTGAAAATCTTGTTGAATTTCTCGATGAATTATTGGCGCGTTCTGCCGTTGACGACCTATAGCCATATTATTTCTTTCTGTATTTCGATAGTATGGATTCTCATGATGATATTGATGATGTCCTGGATAGCGATGAGGATTACTTGGCTGAGAATGAAAATATTGTTCCCGTAGTTCTTGCTCGCGTTGGCGATGAATTGTAGGAACAGAGTTTTGCCTCCGACGTAAAAAATTTTGAAAATTAATTTCGGGGAAGCGACATGTCAATTCAATCAATCCAATTGACGGTAATTTCAAACACATGAACATAATAATCACAATACCAGCTATTGAATGTGCAATAAATGCATCAGGTCTTTTACCAAAAATTGGTCGATTGCTATAATAATAACGTTTCTTTCTAATCAGCTGCGATTGATTTGTCTTATTCTTAAATTTAATTTATTATATGATTACAAAACCAATAACAGATACTTTTCTATTTAGGATAAGCCTTGGGGAGAATCAATTACAGCCTTGGGGAGAATCACTCCAAATTTATGATAACCAGAGCGAGTTTTTTTAGGTTTTTATCTATCTTTTTGACAAAATCATGACAAACTCCAATTATCCCATTTATAACACACTCCCAATTTGCGATTTAATTTTTAATTCATTAGAGTTTATTTTAAAATTAGCGTTCGAATCTTTATTTGAATAAAAATCCGGATACCACTATAATGTGTTTTATTTTCATTTTATTTTAGCAAATATTTCTAGAACTTTTTCACGGCTGCGCCCGAAAATGTCCTACCCCGAAAATATCCTTCTGAACAAAAACCCCGAAAATGTCCTAAAGAACAAAAACCCCGGTAATGTCCTCCCCGAAAATGTCCTTCCCCAAAATGTCCTAGCGAATAAAAACCCCCTAAATGTCCTAATGAACAAAAACCCCTAAAATGTCCTCCCTCAAAAATGTCCCATCTCAAAATGTCCAACTGGGTAAATATACTCAATCCGTCGAACTGCAAATTAAAAACCGTAAATAAATCTATGTGAGTCGGCGATTTATGTCATAACTTTGTCAAATCAGGTTCAATCACGTTGATTTTGGTGTCATTCGATGCAGCTCGACGAGCTCTTTCGAACGAGCTATCATTTGCATATTCGAAATTCGGTTCGGGATTCGAAATTCGGTTTAGGTTCGGGATTTGACTTTTTCAAAATCTTAGCTCAGATTCGTAATCAGCATATTTTTTTACACTAGAAAATTCCTTTTTCCTATTTTTAAAATTTTGCTCGAGGAAACACTTTCTCTTCGGGTTTGCCCAAGTTTTTGTTCAGTGGGACATTTTTAGTATGGGACATTTTCGGGGAGGACATTTTCGGGGAGGACATTTTCGGGGCGCGCCCTTTTTCACTATTGTAAATAAATGCACAATAAATGCACAAGCATTTTTAAATAAATTTAAACCAACATACATATATTTTAGGCATAAAATATTTCAAATTTGGCCAATTATTTTTCTCATTTTCAACAAAATTTTCAGCCAATTTACTTTTAATATTACTCGAAAATTCCTTAATATATTTAACTATTCCATCAATAAACTTTTTAAGTTCATTCTTTGTCATTTTATTTAAATTGTCTGGAGCTCTGTCGACATCCTTTTTTGATAAACCTATTTCCTTGTGATTTTTATTTATTTTTAAAGCATTGCCGAAGGCTGTTAAATATGGAAATAAGTCTAAAAATTCTTCTCTTAATTTGTTTTTATCGTTCAAATTTTTGACGAAATTATTGAGAAATACTTGTAATTTCTCCGACAGATTTTCTCCATTCTTCTTGATTTTACTGAGTTTAAAATAGAGCTTTTCTATGGATGTTTTCTTCGTAATAAAATTTTCAATAACAACCACAAACGAATTAATTTGTTTAAACTCATTTAGGAACACAATGTTTTTGCTGTTTGAAGCTTTATTTCTTATCCAATCAATTGGTCTCTTCAAATAATTGAATATTTTCTCAATTAAACGATCCACAAAACTTTTGTTCTCCCCATTATCAAAAAGCTGTATTGCTCGAAAATCAACAAAATCTGCTGAGTAATCATTACCGGAATCTCCACTTACTGAAAATATATAACATTTGTTAGTCCTGATAAATTACAAAAGGAATAAAATGCAAAAACATAGCCTTCTACAGATTAAATGTTTTTTAAAAACTAAATAATACTTACATTTAAAATCAACATCATTAATCAAATTTATCATTTCATTGATCAAATCATTAACAAAATCACTGTTTTGATTCGATTTACTTCCCTTATATTTGTCAAACAATTTAATAGACATTTTATCCAACAATTTCTTGATTGAATCAAAATTAATTGACTTAATCTTGTCTAATTGCTCGTCAGATATTTTTAATGAAATTAATTTATTTTTGTTCTCTTTATCATCTCCTTTCCCTACAGCTTGATTCAACGCTAGAGCTAATGCTAAATATTTTGCATACAGATAATTTGAGCTGAATGCGATCAAATCTTCCATTTTTTGGTTGTTTATCTTAATTCTTCCAAATGACTTCGAATCTAACTTGTCCAAAATATCATTATTGATTTCTTCAATAAGATTTTTGACAACAGAAGAGCCAGGCACTTTATTTAGATCAATAAACATTTTATCATTTGAAATTTTGACTTTCTTCTTATCAATTTTAATGTTAAAAAGATTTTCAACACATGTTAAGGCATTTGTGAATGCTACAATGTTTTCTCCATAATGTTCAATGAATCGATTGTAGGACATGACTTGGGAAGCATTTTCTATAAATTACAAATTCAAAGGAATTAAGAACACGTTCGAAAGATATTTCACTTACCAAGATTTAAAAAGCGTTTGCACGCGTATTTAAAAACTTTGTCATTCCATCCTTGAAGATTAAAATTAGCATTGTTTATTTTGTCTTCAAGCTCTTTCCTTTCATTTACTTTCATTAGATGAGTAATGCTTTCCTCATCATTGCTATATGAGAGAATAAGTGTTCGGATCAAGTCATCCACATGTAAAGATGTTTTATCTTGTTTTTGATTTTCAAAAGCTTTCATCGCGCAATTGAAACGCATAAGAAAGAAATTATTTCGTGTTTTTTTATTTTCCAATATTACTATATAGTCGGAAATAGTAGGGTTCTCCAGGCACCTTTGCTTAAAATTTTTTATATAATTCCGAATCTCTTTCATTGGATTGTTTAACCATCCAATCTAAATTTAGTGAAATATTTTAAAGCCATTCAAGAACTAGAAAAAAACTTTTAGGAATTTACCTTGTTTTCTATTGGCTTTTCATTACAGTTTGGATCAAAACGCCAATTTAAAAACTGATCAAGTTGATCAGCATCGAACGGAATTTGACCCTTTGAAAACTCTTTAAAATCGACTTTTTCATTGACCATTTTAACCAATTTTAAATCTGGATGAAGAGCTATCATTATCTTCATTGCCACATTTAAATCCTCTAATTTTTGAGTGGAAACAATTTCTAATAAAGCATTTGTGTCTTTATTTTGAATTGATTCGTACATTGTAGTTGCAATATACAACGGTTTGGTAAGCAGAAATGATCGGAGAAGTTTTTCGTTAATCTCCGATAATTCGTGAGGTTTTGAATTTTTCATTTGAAAAAGTCCTCTATCTTTAGTGAAAAAATTATCAACGCATTTGGTATAAAGATTCAAACGAGATTTAGCGTCATTATTGTTAATTCCTCCATTGAGAAGTTCCTAAAAATTTTTTTAAAAATTATTTTAATTTCTTGTGAATTGTTGAAAATATATAGATAAAAAAGTACCCTGATTGGATTCCCAATTTTGCCTTCCTCACTCTTCATGTTGTCGCATAATGCAGCAATTCCTCCAACTCGGGCTAGATCATTAAACATCGCCATATCATTCAAAAACATATTTACACATTTCTCTTGTTCATCACATTTACGAGCATTTTCTAAAATCCAAGCAATTTGATTCTTTACATGTTGATCAATTTCATCTATTTCGGAAGAAATGTCGAATTCTTCCTTTGTTTCGAAAAACTCATCATTTTCTTCGTTAGACCCTTCTCCACTTCCATCAACAATATTAAAACAATAAATTAACAAAATGTAATTTAAAACAATTAGTTTTAACATTTTTAATCTTAATTAAAACAAGTAAATATATTTTCAATGAGAATAGAAGATTAAATCGAATCAAGATGTTTAATTGTTATACCTTGGTATTTAAAATTAATGAGGATTTACTATGTATGTATATATTTACTCTCTTTTAGAATTATATATTTTAAATGCAGTGTATCGAAAATAAAATTTCTAAATAATTTTTTAATGAGGGTTTATTCAATTTTTATAAATATTTAAAGGCAGTTAATAGCTCGCTCCACTCCCAACCCCATTCTTAACATAGATAGTCAGAGGAGTCGAATTTATAGACTATTAAAGTATAAAAGTGCAAGTATTCGTGGACTGGTCGTCCCATTGGCTTTTATTTATCCCATGAATGGTATCATTAGAAAATAAAATTCTAAATAATTTTTTTACAATAAAGATTCATTCAATTTTTATAAATATCTAAAGTCAGATAATAGCTCGCTCTACACCCAACCTCACTCTTAAAAAGATAATCAGAGAAGTCGAATTAATACATAGACTATTAAAATATAAAAATTTTTGTCGCATGAATAGAAAAGTGATAGGCTATTCGTGTATCGAGTGTCCCATTATTTGTCCCATGAATGGTATTATTAGAAAATAAAAATTTTAAATAATTTTTTATTTTTTAAATAAAAAGATTTTAAAAGAATCCTATCAGAGTTTGGCTCTCTTTACTTATATGCCATATTTTCTCATAAGTCGAAACGGACCAAACATGGTGTCAATTGAAATATCTAAGCGACTTGAGTCGAATAACACCAAAATTAACGAAATCTGACTGATTTGAAATAGTTATGAATCCATGAAATCATACTTGATCACTCCAAATCCCCTTTGATCTTACCAAGCCACTCTTAATTCCTGAATAAATAACGAATATAGATTCAGTTAGAAAATTTTTTTACTAAAACCGATACCCCGACAAGAATCTCGACCATATCTTAACTCCGTACGACGAGATGCACACCCCTACCATTAGGGATCAACCCCTAATACATATAAATCTATTTGCCAATTTTTTAAATAATAAATACATTAAAGCGTATAAGAAAGCAACAAATACATTCAAAAAAGAGATATAATACATACCTGAAAATGTTAATACATATACATATTACAAATAATAGTGTGAAATTTTTTGTTTATTAAAAAATAAATAATAAAGCAAAAATTAAACGATCTAAAAAATTAAATTTTGGTATGGTAGGACAATTACTAACAGTGTAACGGTGATTTTGTTTCTCTCTTTAATGGTTATCAAAAATCCGGCGACTATTTAATAATTTTTCCAGGATTGAGGCCCTGTCGGAAATTTTCATTAAGAGAGAAGTATTAGATAAAGTATCTAATAAAGACATCTAATAAAAAATCAATCTAAATCACTTTTAATCAGTTAATCTTGAATTCTTTTTCAAAGCACCAAGAATTTCAGTTGCTAGGTGGCTGTTGATTTAAAATTGAATTAATAATTTTATTTACTAATTACAGATTGGATTTTAGATTATAACTAAATTTTTTTATTATAACTAAATTAAATAATTTTTTTGGTGAAGAAAATTCCCAAAGTTCCCGATTTTTCAAAAATATTTCGGGAATCGGGAACCGGAAATCTCGTTGAACTTTTAATTCAATATTTCCGAAAATAGGGCCGACCCAAAAAACGTCGGGAGTGTTAGTTTTTTTATTTGTTAGTTTCTAGTAATATACATAATTTAAATTATTTTTTTCACGTATAACCTGTTGTAGAAAATTTAAAACATAAGTTATCGAATTTGCTAGTTGAGTAAGCTATACATAAAAATTATTTATTTTGTTATTCACAAGTTATTCATTAATTAATTTTTTAGAAATATCTTTGAGGTCATATTTAAATGCTTCTCTAAGATTTTTTATTGAGAGTTTATATGCGGGGTTTTAATTTGTGAATTGTTTTAATCAACAATTTGCATTTGCCTAGAAAATACAGGGTCCGTAAAAAGTCATCCTTATCCACTTTTTTGCATAAAAATTTAATCATTGGAATTTTGCCAAATAAATTCAAAAATTTGTTTGCAACTGAAAAAATCTAAACGCATGATCTACAAAGGCGGAATTTCCTTAAAAAACATCAAATTATTTGTTTCCTGTTAAGCAGAGGTGGGTCGGAACAGTCAGAGGTGTCGGAAATCGGAACTGCCGGAAATCGGAAATGGCTCAAAAGTCGGAACTCGGAAATCGGAAATCAAAATTTTTTTTCGGAAATCGGAAATCGGAAATCGGAAGGAAAAAAACGCCGGAAATCGGAAGGCGGAAATCGGAAATAAAATTTTTATTTTCATAACTGAAATAATATGTAAAAGAATTTATAGAGTTAATAGGGATATTTGGAGATTAAAATTGAGGACTGATAAAGGGATGAGATATATAGATTTGTAAAGGAAATTTAAGGACCCACTCCTGCTTGAAATACAGAGCTAAAGTTGTTAATAGCCGAAAATGATCGAAGACTCAATCCCTCGATATCACACCCAGATCCTATGACCCCTTGAAATCACACGATATAACTCAAAGTCCACCTTAATCCATCCTAATCCTCAGATATGCCATTTAACTTCCATTTACAGCGCCGCAGGCAAAATTTTTGGGATTTTTGGAAGATCCTTAAGCCAAAAATCTTCCATTTTTTGCACCGCAGGCGAAAATTTTGAGAATTATAGAAGGCTAGAAGACAGATTTCTTCCTTTTTCAGCGCCGCAGGCGAAAATTTTAAAAATTTTGGAAAAATTGTTAGTCGGAAATATGCCTTAAAAATTGTCGGAAATCGGAAATTTTCCCAAAATTTCGGAAATCGGAAATCGGAAGGAAAAAAACGTCGGAAATCGGAAATCGGAAGTCGGAAATCGGAATTCCGACCCACCTCTGCTGTTAAGCATAAACATAGGAAGCTACAAATTTTATAAATATTAATAAATTTACACGGTTTTGTAGTCTGCTATTATCAATAATTGCTGGAACCAACTCAAAATCACTTCTTATTGTTTGATATTGCTGAAGAAGATTTCGAGTTAGTTGGATCTACATATAAAATTTCGTCAAGTTTATTTTTAAATGACTTGTAAACTAATGTATACCCTCAAATAATTTCACAGGGTAATTATATATATTGACCGTATTTGGAACTAAATACTTAAATTTAAGAATAAATTTAATATTCTGTAATAAAATTCCGAGTAGGTAACGTATCAGAATTTGAAATTTTTTGCGGATACTGGATCACTAAATCACAAGATTCTAGATAGATATTATCATTAAATTCATTTATTTGAAGGGTTATTAATTAATCTCCATTTTACAGATTAATTAATATATAATGTAAATTCAACCAGATATTCAGATCTTTCTGTAGTTGACTGCAATTGTGCGACTAAATTATTGTACCCTTGCGCAAGATTAACCATACTCATTCTTGCCTAAAAATTACTTGAAATTTTTGATTTCTTAATGAAAAAAAATTTTCCCTAAATTTAATCTTGCTTTTACTATTAAAAAAATTTTAAGCCCGAGATCTGGATTTCAGTGATTTAATGTTGAATAACGTTAATATAAATATTTATAAAAATTTATTGCCTCTGCTTACAAGGAAGATTGCTTAAGAGGTATTTCTGTTAATAAACCATTTTACTGTAAATGTGTAATCCTAGTCTAAAATAATTTTCTAATATAACCTGATTTAAAATTTCTCTATCAATATCTTCTACGAGTTGTGAAATATTTGCTCGCATTACTGCACGCTATAGAATATTTTTTGTAAGATAATTTATAAGATAATAATTTAATAGTCGAAAGCAGTGGTGGGTCGGAACAGTCAGAGGTCTCGGAAATCGGAAGAGCCGGAAATCGAAATGCTCAAAAGTCGGAACTCTGAAATCGGAAATTAAATTTTTTTTTTGGAAATCGGAAATAGGAAGGAAAAAACGTCGGAAATCGGAAGTCAGAAATCGGAAATTTTCAAAACTGAATTAATATATAAAATTTTAAAGCGGCAAATTATGTGCATAAAAGGAAGTGACTGACTAGCCAATTTTTTGTGTATTTATATTAAAAATTTATAAATTATGAGTAATAAATTTACATTATTTTCGGTCATTCCTTGAGCCGATGCATATTGCTGTTCAAGATTGAGAGCATGCTGTGCCTAATAAAATTTATTTTTAATATTATTACAAAATACATTGGATTAGCGAACTTTGAAAATCCTAATTTTCCTAATTGATATTTAGTATCCAAGGATTTTATAAATTTATAATGATAAATTTAACCAAATTATGCAATTCAATAATATGATGTCCTTGTCTATAGATATTAAATTGAGCGTTTAGATGATCGGATGTTTCTTGAATTAAAGCAAGAGCCCTTCTTTCCTAAAATTTATTTTGAAATTTTATTTTTTAATATGAACTCATTTGGAGAAACAGCAAATATAAATCGACCTCCGTACTTCGAAAATTTAAAATGACTTATTTGTAATTACATACTTACAAATAAACTTTTAATTGGATGGTTTCTGTTAGAAAAAATAGTTGATTTGTTTAATTATTCACAGTAAACGGGCCATTTGCCCGAAACTTGAGTAAAAATAAATAAACTCTTAAGGTCCGTCAGGTTTGCAAAAAAGAGTAACCTGTTCTCTTCTGCTTAATTCCGCCCTACCATTATTCGACACAACATCGAATACAAAAACAAGCAAAAAAAGAATAAAAGTAATAATAATTTTATTGCTGATCGAAGACATTTTGTCTATAGTAAAGAATTTTAGTATTTCTAAATTTAAATTTATTTTATGAAATGAAATGTAAAACTTAGTTTAATACAAAATTCATGAGATAAAAAATTTATTTATAAATGCTCATAATACACGCAAATCCCTTGATATCTCTGTTTAACACCAAAATTAATTATCATGCAAATCTTTAATATTTCTGTTTATTATATAAAATAAATAATAAATATACTAAAACACTTTCCAAAGTTTAAAGGAAGAAAACCAAAGAATGAATTATGGCGCCAGAAAAACTAAAAATGGCGGATATTAAAATAGGCCCATAGTTGATTTTTCATTCCTACAAATCTAATTTAAAAAGCCACCGCTCTGGAAATAAAAATTGCTATTTTTTAACAAAATCTTTTAAAACTAATGCATTAAATATTTTAATTTTATTATAATTAATTAATTATGACATGAAAATAAGTTCTAAGAAACAAACAAGGTCGATTTTAATTAAAAATTCATTTTTAACAAATTTAAATTAGTTTAAAATTTAAAGAATATTTATTGAAATTTTGAAACTATGGGCGTCTCTTTGGCTGTAGTTTAGTATATGCCCACCGAGATCGAAACTCAAGTTATATACCATTCGATTCGTCTCGCCGAGCTGAGTTCAAATATGCAAGAATTTTCTGCCGGAGATGAAAACTCGCAGAGATACAGGCCCCCGAATATCGAAAAACCATAGGGGGGACCAAGCACTATTTTGGGGTGAAAAATTCGAATATGCAAATTATAACTCATTCGAAAGAGCTCGGTGGGCATATACTAAACCGACCCCGTCTCTTTCAACAATGTTAACAGAAAAATATTCAAAAAATTTTATAGATAAATTACGAAATACTCAGAAATTTGTGGCCAGTTTTCTAAGGTAAGTCTGGCTCTTTGGATTACAGAAGCTGAACGCCCTACTCAAACTTTATTTTATATAAAATATTTAAATAAAATAAAAATTAAAAAATTTTATTAAAAAATAATAACAAAAAATTAAGAAGGAGGGAAGCAAAATGGGCAAATTTTTTAATTTTTAAATTAATTATTTTAAAATTTTTAATTAAGGAAGTTTTTTTTATTTCCATTGTCTAATTTAAAATTTTTTATAAGACGGAAGTTGGGAGTCGATAAATTTTTTTGTATAATGCTAAAAATCTATTGCAAATCTTATCGTGCTAATGCCAAGAAATAATTAAATCAATTAAAAAATTTAATAATCGAAGGAAAAATTTAAGTGAAAAAGATTTGCAAAAGTTTTAAGTAGAGTTAAGCGGTATCGGGATTTAGAGAAAAACCCGGGATCGGGATTTTGGAATGGTGATCCCGGATCACGACACGAGATCGGGATTGGCCGAAATCGGGATTTGGAATGGAGATCCCGATCCCGAATCGGGACCGGGATTGAAAAATCGGTATTTACTAAAAAATTTTTAAAAACTTGTAAATTCTTATTTTCTTCACATACGACTAAATATTAGAGTTGGTCACGGTACGGTACTACCGCGGTATTTTTCGGTAATACCGCATTTTAAAAATACGGTAATACCGTATTTTTACCGAAATACCGATACCGAATACGGTACCGAACAATTTTTAAAAAATCGGTATTTTTTCGGTATCGGTATTTTACCGAAATACCGATACCGCTTCAATCAAAATACCGCGGTATTTTTCGGTATTTCGGTATTTTCCAAAATTCTCAAAAATTTCGCCTACGGCGCTGGAAAAGGAAGAATTCTAGGAGGGTGGTCTTCTAAAATTAGCAAAATTTTTGCCTGCGGCGCTGAAAATGGAAGAAAGCTGGTTTCTGCCTTTCAAAATTCTCAAAATTTTTGCCTGCGACGTTTAAAATTGGAAAGCAGTTGAGGGCTATCGCTGGATTTGGAGTTATAGAAGGATATTGGTAAAGGTGAGTGGATTTGGAGATTTGAAAATATGAGGATTAAGTTGGATGAGAGATTTACAGGGATTAAGAAGATTTGGAGAGATCTCAGGGGATTTGTAGGGATAAAGAGAAGTCTCAAGAGAAATTTAGGGGATTAGAGGGAAAATTCTGGTAAATTTACAAAAAATACCGAAATACCGCGGTAATACCGACTATTTTTCGTCGGTATTTTTCGGTTCGGTATTTTACCGAAATACCGATACCGCCTCAATCAAAAATACCGCGGTATTTACGGTATCGGTATTTTACCGAAAATACCGATACCGAAAAATCGCGTTTGACCAACACTACTAAATATAATTCTAAAATTTCCACTGTTGTGCTGAAATAGTGAGTTTAAGTCTCATAGATGCATGATTTACTTTCTGGTTCAGGGGATTGATGAAGGATAAGGTAATGGGGAGGGGGGGGGGGCGAATTTTGGATAAAAAATTCGAATATACAAATGATAGCATATGATTCTAAACAAAATTATGAACAACTAAACTTTCGATTGAATAACTGTTTTGGCGTTGCTACTGAGGGTAGATCGGCATTCTACATAAGCTGTGAATCGGTAAAAAGGAATAGGATTAAGTTACGAGCCCAGAACCCAGCGACCGTAGACCACATTACTCAGTTTAACATTATATTTTATTTTAGACAAAAAGATATACCAATTCCACTATGATTGTTGTCAATACATCAAGACTAAAGACAACTGTTGGAAGTTTTATTTCATCATCTGGGTAGCATGTGTGTGGCAACCTTCAGAAATTAATTATAATAGAATCCACGGTATTAGGAGTAATTTCGCGGATTGGGATCCAAATATCTGATGACAACAATTGACTTCTTAGCGTATTTTTCCAAATTCTAAATAAAATCTATTGTCTTCTGATCGTGTACTAACTACTTCATTATATACTATTCTTGTAGTTCTCGTGGAATTATAATTTCGGTTACGGGTAAAACATGTTGGATATTCATGTTTTGCCTCCTATCGTTTGCTTCCTGACCATCTCTTTTCATTTAATTTTATTGTCTCCATTTTGATTATGTAAATTTTTTCTTGTTAGAATAAATTTTGCTGCCCAAATCACGCATAATTATTTTCTCGTTGATACTCAAATTGTTTTTATGTGGAAAATATTTTTTAAAAACGTTTACTGCCCAAATCACTCACTGCCTAATTCACCTCACTGCCTAAATCACTCACTGCCCATTTAACCACTGCTACGTCACTTCTGCCGAAATCACCAGACACGCAAAAGATTGACTATTAACTTAGTGGGACGAATCCAAAGTTTTTGTTCAGGGGGACGAATCCAAGGGGGACGAATCCAAGCGCAGCCCTTGATTTTTCTTTCTTTCTGCTCTTACTTTACTCTGTCTGTATTTACATTATGAAAAAATCATGTGAAAATCTATCAAAAGCTTAAAAGGCAAAGAATTTTTTTAGAGGGAAGGAATTTTTTAAGGATTTTTTTGTTTAGCTGAAGGAAATTTTATAAAAATTTTGCGTGTTTTACTACAAAATCTTGCAAAATTCAAGATGATTAATAAAAACAGAAGCTCTTCGAACATCTAAGAGAACAGAGCTATAAAACTAAATCGCACGACCAGATTTTTTATCTTGCATTGTAATGGGAAAAAGAGCGAAAATGAGTTTTAAAGTAGTTAACATAGAGAACAAAAGGATTCAGAAGTGTTTGATTTGCTCATAAAACTAATTTACCCAAAAAAATGCTTCCAAAAACAATTTAGACAAAAACCGGCATCTGCTATTTATAATAATCTTGATTTTGCAGGATTTTGTGGAAATAATCCGAATCCCATCAAATATTTATTAATTTGCGGAAAATTTTGGATAGGAAAGTCTTTTTTTAGGTTTTGTTAGTTTTTTTGTATTTCACGGTAAAGAAAAATACTTTTTATATCAACTAAAACTTTTACTATCCATTCTATTATCTTTAAAAAATCCTTTAAAAATTCCTTCCCTTTAAAAAAATTTTTTATATTGATTTATTGTCTTTTATTTACTTAAAAAAATTTTTTCGCCTTTTTAAATTATCGATAGATTTTCACATGAGTAAAGTAAGGGGGAAAGAAAAATCAATTAAAATATTAAGAAATTTAAAAAAAAATTATAAATATACCCATATATTCGCAAAACTTAAAACAAGCACTGCGGTCTTGTTTTTAGCCTCTCCAAATGTTTGGGTCTATTATAGGTATATGAGGTTCAAATAGAGACATGTTGTGCTTACTCCCCCCTATGGTTTTTCGATTTTCGAGGACCTATATCTCGATCCACAGGCATCTCCGGAAAAAGAAGAGTGGTACCATTCGACTCAGCTCGTCGAGACGAATGAATGGTATGGGTCTTGTATCGGAACTAAAACTTCGGTAAACAAACTATAGCCGAAATTTTATTAAAATTTTAGTATGTTTTACTTGCTTGTTTTCCCCATAACAAGAGAACATACATATGTCTGGTAATAAATAAAAATTTACTCAAGAAAATTTTTTTTCTCTACCTTTGTTGTACAGTAAGAGGCTCACTTGCGACTATTTTATTTTTTAATAATAAATACTCTCTCTTTAATTTGAATTCTCTGTCCATCTATGTGTGAGTAGCGAGGTAGGGGATGGAGCGAGCGATTAACTGCCTTTAAATATCGGAAAATTGGATGTAGACTTTCATTTATGTATAAAAATAAAATTTTAGAATAAATTCTTTAAATGTTTTTATTTAAATAAAATAAATTTATTTAAATTTTTTTAATTTTTCTAATTTCAAAATTTATAAAGTTTCGTATAATGTTTTAACCAACAGTTAAACAGATACATTAGTACTTCACAGCTTTTGGTTCTTTTCGGTTTTGCCCACCCCTCCCATATATTCGCATGAAATATTTTCTATTTTTCCTAATTCTAACAGAAAGGTTTAGACGGTGACAATTTTAATTAAGATTAAAAATGTTAAAACTATTTGTTTTTAACTGCATTTTGTTAATTTATTGTTTCAATCTTGTTAATGGGAGTGGAGAAGGGTCTAACGAAGAAAATGAAGTGTTTTTCGATGCAAAGGAAGAATTCGACATTTCTTCCGAAATAGATGAAGTTGATCAACATGTAAAGAATCAAATTGCTTGGATTTTAGAAAATGCTAGTAAATGTGATGAACAAGAGAAATGTGTAAATATGTTTTTGAATGATATGGCGATGTTTAATGATCAAGTCCGATTTGTAGGAATTGCTGCATTTTGCGACAACATGAAGAGTGAGGAAGGCAAAATTGGGAATCCAATCAGGGTGAGCTTTTAATTTATATAATTTTGGCGATTCATTGAACAATTGAATATATTAATTCAAATAATTTTTAGGAACTCCTCAATGGTAAAATTAAAAACAATGACGCAAAAATTAGTTTGAACCTTTATACCAAATGTGTTGATAATTTTTTCACTAATGAAAAAGGACTTTTTCAAATGAAAAATTCAAAACCTCTCGAATTATCGGTGATTAACAAAAAACTTCTCCGATCATTTCTGCTTACCAAACCGTTGTATATTGCAACTATAATGTACGAATCAATTCAAAATAAAGACACGAATGCTTTATTAGAAATTGTTTCCACTCAAAAATTAGAGGATTTAAATGTGGCAATGAAGATAATGATAGCTCTTCATCCAAATTTAAAAATGGTTAAATTGGATAATGATAAAGTTGATTTTAGAGAGTTTTCAAAAGTTCAAGGAGTGTTCGATGCTGAAACACTTGAACAATTTTTAAATTGGCGTTTTGATCCAAACTGTAATGAAAAGCCAACAGAAAATAAGGTAAGAAAATTCTCATAAGTTTAATTTGAACTTTTCATTGGCATGATCATTAAATATTTTCACAAAATTTAGGCTGGATGGTTAAATAATCCAACAAAGAAGCTTCAAGTTTATAAGAAAATTACTGAACAAGAGTGCCTAGAGAATCCTACTATTGGCCAATACATGAAAATGTTGGAAAATAAAAATGAACTGACTAATTTTTTACTTTTTCGTTTGAATTGTTCCTTGAAACCATATGAAAACCGACATAAAAGTAAAACATCGTTACATATGGATATTTTAATCAAAGCACTTATGCTTTCATATAGTAGTATTGACGGAGAAAGCATTACTCATCTAATAAAAGTAAATGAAAAGAAAGAGCTTGAAGATAAAATAAACAATGCTTATTTTAATCTTAAAGGATGGAATGACAATGTTTTTAAATACGCATGCAATCGCCTTTTAAATCTTGGTAAGTGATATAACTTTCTTCAGTGGTGTATACGAGTACTTGATCATAGAACATTGACTAAATAAGGATTATTATTTTTTCAGTAAGTGGAGACTCCGGTAACAATTACTCGCCTGATTATTTTGATTTTCGAGCAATACAGCTTTCTGATAAAGGGGAGAACAAAAGTTTTGTGGATCGTTTAATTGAGAAAATATTCAAATATTTGAAGAGACCAATTGATTGGATAAGAAATAAAGCTTCAAACAGCAAAAACATTGTGTTCCTAAATGAGTTCAATCAAATAAATTCGTTTGTGGTTGTTATTGAAAATTTTATAATGAAGAAAACATCCATAGAAAAGCTCTATTTTAAACTAAGCAAAATCAAGAAGAATGGAGATAAGTTGTCGGAGAAATTAGTCGCTTTCCTCAACAATTTTCTCAACAATTTGAACGATAAGAACAAATTAAGAGAAGAATTTTCAGAATTATTTCCCAATTTATTAGTTTTCAGCAAAGCTTTAACAATTGAAAAAATTGTCGAAAAGGCAAAAGGCGAGACTGACGGAGAAATAGTCAATTCAAATAAAACAATAAGGGATGAGCTAAAAAAATCGAGTCATAAAATAATTAGATACATTAAGGATTTTACAAGTAATCTTAAAAATAGATTAGGTGAAAATCCAGTTGAAAATTATAAGAAAAATAATTGGCAAAATTTGAAAAAGTATTTTTCACAGAAAATCGAGGTAGTTTTTAAGTTTATTAAAGACAAAAATACTTATACCTCAATACTAGATGCACCTCTATTTAAAAGGCAAAACATGGTCTTCTACAGGGCCAGTAAATAAATTCGGGGGTAAATAATCGGTTAGTCCTCGAATAACCAGGTTAAATAACCCTTGAGTTCCGAGTTACTCAGAGTTTTTGGACTCAGAGTAGGAATTTATGCTGCTAATCCAGTGTTATTGGAGCCTCAGGTAGGGGTTAAATAACTTTTACAACGAATTTATTCTACAGAACCAGAGTGTGGGAGGCTTCCTAAGTATTGGGTGTATATTATAGTGAGACCCACTAGTAGTTAACCACCGGTCACCGTCGCGGCTTGTAATCCCTTGTAAACATGTACCTTTACATCAGTGTCGTGGGGGTGGAGGGGTCCGACAAAACCAAAAGGAAGAGGGCAGGTCGGGAATGCGCGGCAAAAAATCAAAAGGTAGTGGGCATATCGGCACTGTCGCGGGTCAGACAAAAAAAAAGACTGGTAAAAACCAAAAGGGTGGACAGTCGCCACTGTCGCGGGGTCAGACAAAAGAAAGAGAGTATAGTGGGAAAATCAAAAGGGAATGAGCATATCGGCACTGTTGTGGGTGCAAGAGTGGTATTACATACAAGGAAGTATGTAATTAGTGAAAAAACATGTGTAGTAATTTGTAAGTCAACAACTAGTAATTACATGTGTAATCTTGTCATGTTTTGTGTGTATCTTGTCATGTTTTGTGTCAATCATATTGTAATTTTTTTGGAATGGGTGTACGATGAAGAGTAATTTGTACTAGTCATGTAATCATGTACTTATTAATCACTAATTATGTAAGTGTTTATCGAGGCTACTACTGCAGGTGATTACCCGGACTGTACATGTGAGTTAATCAATCAAATAGTGTTTGTTAATGTAAATATTCAGTTTGTAAATCTGTTTCAACTATGTTTTTCAGTTTTTGTGGCAATTTGTATGTACATAATATTTATATTTCTAATTGATTTAATTTTACACTTTGCTTCCACAAAGGCCACTGCATCTTTGACTTGCGCCGCTCTTTTAACTCCTTTTTTTTTATTTACAACCGGTCAGCTTTCTCTTTTTCCCGACAGCCGCCGCTTATTTTCTCTCTTTTCTTCTTCTCTTTCTCAGCAGCCGATAATTTTATTTGGATTTTCCGACAAAAGAAAATTTAAATTCTTTCCTAAATTCTCCTTTTATTCCCTTTTCTTTATTTTACAGCCGGTCAGTCCTTTTCTTTTTTTCTGACTGCCGCCGCACTTTTCTTCCCTCTTTATCTTTTTTCCTTTCTTTTAAGCAGTCGATACTTTTCCGACAGCTGCTATCTATTTTTTTCTTCATCTCTCTTCTTTTGGCTCTTTGCCAATCCTTTGAATGTCAATATTTGAATAAAAAAGCAAACACATAATTTGAATAGAATAAAAACGCCAACTAATCGATTTTTATCGAAGCGAAAGAGCGAGTATAAAAACGAGGAAAAAATCCATTTTTGCATCATTCTACTAAATTTTTAAAAAATTAAAAACAATTTTATTTTTAAT
Source organism: Meloidogyne enterolobii (assembly GCA_963681835.1). Lineage (NCBI taxonomy): Eukaryota > Metazoa > Nematoda > Chromadorea > Rhabditida > Meloidogynidae > Meloidogyne > Meloidogyne enterolobii. The sequence goes on from CAVMJV010000304.1 coordinate 36,503, forward strand.
ATTTAATTTAATATTAAATAATTTTTAATAAATTATTTAATTTATATTTTTAATTTAAAAAACTCCCTTAAATTTTTCACATCAGTGAAAACTTTTTCCTTAAAATTTTAATTAATTTTTTAAATTTAATTTTTTACTTTAAAAGTTTTTTAGGCTTTTTACTTTAATTTTTTAAATTTTAATTAGGTTTTAAAATTTAAGTTTTAATTTTTTAAATTTAATTTTATTAATTTTAATTTCACTTTATTTTCACTTTATTCTTTTTGAATCAATATTTATTTATTGATTCTTACATTTTTTCATTCAAACTTTTAAATTTCCTTTAAAATTTTTAAAACTTTTAATTAAGTCTTATCTTTTACTTCGTTAGCCAATTTCCTAAGTTTCCTTTTTGAATCAATATTTATCTATTGATTCTTTCCTCTATTGTAGGCCTTTTTTCGAATTTTATTTTAAATTTTTTTTTTCAATTTTTGCTGTATTTAGTATGGATTATTGTCCACCAACAAAACGCGCAAGAGCGTTCTTCATCGACAACCTCCTCTCTCTTGATCAATCAGGAGGAGAAGCTGCTCCCCAACAATATATTGAGCAGCTTGAGAATACAACAAAATTCATCAACAAATTTAAAATCACCAAAAATTACACCAAATTCTTAATTCAGAATATTCCGGCCGACCCTGAGGCCTTATTATCAGGAATATTCCAACACTGCTTTAATGAAGCAGTGAACAACGCCAAAAATAATGGACTTGAACCAGAGGAGCTGGGTTGCACAGTATCAAGTGAGTTATTAGATTCAGATATTTGGATCCCCCTCAGGCCCACCTCCCAAAACACCTTCAATACCCTGCTCAACCAATTTAATAAGGTCTCCCAGAGTAAAAAGCAGGCGGGAGTAACCCTTTGGGGAAAACCTTTTTCAGTTAATATTATGGTCGTTGACAAGAAAAACTTGTCCACTGAAAACAACATTACTGGCGGAGCTCCACGTAGAATTGCTCCTGTCCATCACCAGATCAAGCAGCAGAACTTGATCAAAATTAACAACAACAATGGATATTGTTTATTTTATGCTTTATTAGCAGCACGAGTGCGACTCATTGGAAACTTGTCGCGCTCTCAATTCTACAACTATGTCCACGGGAGGTATGGATCAAATGGACAATTTGAGCAGCAGACCTTGGGGCTGATGGAACAAATTGGCGCTCCTCTTGGTCGAGAGGAGTACAATGCTGAAGAGTGGGTACCTCCCGTAGTCGACTACTGGAATGAGATGTATGCAGGCCGGTTTTGCTTTAAAGTATTTATTTTCGATTGCCTGGGGCATTATAAGCCTTGTTTTAAATATGGGCCCGAAAATTATAATTCCCCTTTACTCCTCTACTTTGACGGGTCCCATTTTAATGGAGTCACGAGTACGGGAGGTCTTTTTGGGCAGCCATATTGCTTGGAGTGTGAGACAGTTTATGAACGCCCCCAACGTCATTCTGCGTCGTGTCGTGCTCACTGTCTCAATTGTTCCCGTGTAGGCCCACTTTACCCTTGCCCTCCTAGAGATAACTTTTTGAAAAAATGCACCGATTGCTCCAAAACCTTTAACAATGAGGATTGCTTCATCGAACACATCAATTCAGGCGTTTGCAAGCGTTCCAAGAAGTGTGAAAAGTGCGGAGTGATTTGGAATAAAATAGACAACAGCAGAGGAGGAAGAAATGGCCATGTTTGTAATGAACGTTATTGTTCAATATGTAATGGGTATCACGATCCGAAGCGAGGCTGTTTTATTAAGCCTTTGGAGTCAAAAGCTCAAAAGCCCTACCGATTTGTAGCTTTTGACCTCGAGACCATGCAACATGTTTCTTCTGACAACAAAAGGAATCACCAAGCAAACTTCATCGCAGCGAGAGTCACTTGCCCCAAATGTATTGAAGAAGAGGAGGAGCAGTGTAAAGTTTGTGGAATCAACAGATTGGTAACTTTTTCTGAACGTCCTTTTTCAAAAACGCGTGTGGATCTCCAGAAAGTTACCAAGGATCCTATAATCTCTTTTGTCAAATGGATAATTGAAATCACATCAGAGTACGACACCATCGCCTTCTCACATTTTGGAGGGAGATTTGATATGGTAATTGTTTTTAGAGAGCTGTTTCTTCTTGGTTTTACTCCTGAGATGTTGAAGAGGGGGAACAAAATGTACGAGATGAAGGTCAAAGTTGGAAAGAAGAGTATGTTGATCTTCAGGGACAGTTTCAACCTGATGCCAATGTCTTTGGCATCTCTTGTCCCCGCTTTTGCGCTTGAGGTCGAGGATAAACCCTTTTTCCCCCACCTCGCCAACCAGCCTAAAAATTATGGAAAAGCCGTGTTTCCCCAGCCATCTGACTACTTTGCAGATGGGATGATGCCAGAGAAGAGAAAAGAATTCGACCAATGGTATGATCAACACAAGGAACAACCATTCTTCTTGGACGAGGAGCTGGCTTCTTATTGTACAAACGACGTGGAAATTCTTCTGGCTGCACTTATAGCATTTCGGCGCGAATTCCTAGACGTAACAAAGAGGGGCCCATGTCAGAGAGCCGCATCAAATAAGGCTCACAATGGTATTGATGTTCTGAGGGAGTCAATGACAATTGCGTCTGCGTGTATGAACCACTTTAGGACAAACCATCTGAAGGAAAACCACTTGGCCCTGGTTCCAGAGAAAGGGTACGACAACGTCGATAATCAGAGTCGTCTCGCCTTGAAGTTTATGAAGTGGTATGAGGAAGAGCATGGGGTAAAAATTCAGACAGCACATTCAGATGGAGGGGAGAAAAAAGTAGGCAACTACAAACTGGATGGTTGGATAGAAAAGGAGAACTTAGGGATTGAGGTAAATGGATGTGTATGGCATGGCTGTGAGCGTTGTTATCCAGAAGACAACGCAGTTCTCCCAAATGGTCTTACAGCAGGAAAGCAGCGGGAGAAGGATTTGAAGAGGTTGGAGTTCATCAAAAGTCAGGGAATAAATGTGCAAGTCTTTTGGGAGTGTGAGATTAGGGGTATGCTGGATAATGATAGAGAAATGAGGAGCAGCTTTAAAAAATATTTGTACGATGGACCTATTGATCTGCGTGCGTGCTTTTTTGGTGGACGGACTGGTCCTCTTTCCCTTTTCTACAAGCCAGCTGAGGGAGAGAAAATTTCATACTATGACGTGACCTCCCTCTATCCGTTCATAAATGTTTCTACCAAATATCCAGTGGGACACCCAAAGGTCCACATCCTCAATCAAGATGTTCATTGGAGTAGGCCTGAAGACAATAACTTTGAATTGGCAATTTTAAAAGTTTTTGTCATCCCACCAAGGAGTGTTGATGTCCCTGTACTCCCAATGAAAGTTGGAGAAGATGATGAAAGGCTTCTCTTTCCACTTTGTTCACAATGTGCTAGGGAGAATCCTGAAGGAGGAGTGAATGAGAACTACTCCTGTCCACACTCTGATCAACAACGTGGATGGGTTAGCACCTGCACTTCACTTGAACTGAATGCAGCACTGGAGAAAGGATATATTGTGACAAAAGTATTCAGGGTATTGGAATACGACAGTTCAGATGATCAATTGTTTGCACCATACATCAGTGAATTTATGGCGCAAAAAATACATTCTTCAGGGTTCGATAGTTGTATGAAGGGTGATTTTGAAAAGGAGGAAAAGTTCATCAATGAGTGCAAGGAAAAGTTTGGAATTAATATAGAGAGAAGTAAAATGGGACCTAATAAGGGGAAGCGTACCCAGGCCAAATTAATGTTAAACAATTTGTGGGGAAGATTTTCTTTAAGGAATTTTGGGCTGTCTCAGTGTGCAATCACCGACAATCCTGCAGAACTTCATAAATATTACAACGACAAATCTATTGAAATTACTGGTCTGGATGAACTCACAGACGAAATACTGCTCATCACTTACATCAAGAAGAAGGATTGGATTGAGGAGCACAACTGCTCCAATGTTGTCATCTCTTTATGGACAACGTCGGCAGCACGACTTCACTTGCTTCGTGCCATGCAGAAAGTTGTGCGATCGTCTGGCTGTAAACTTCTCTACACCGACACCGACTCCTTGATTTTTGCTCATCCAATCAACAACTGCCCTCTACCTTTGGGACTGATGAATACCCTGCCCATGACATTTTGGAATACTGCTGTGGGGGAGCTAAGCAATATGGTCTACAACTACAAAGGAAGAATCGACAAGGTGATGGCAAAGAATATGTTCTCAAAGTACGAGGAATGACGTTGAACTGGGATGTGCTCAACAACCAGGGCCTGCAGTACAACACATTCAAAGAACAGGTACTTTCTTATGCGAAAACTGGGGAAAATGATCCAATTGATATTATTTATCCCAATTTTTTGCGACCATCGATTAAAGATGGTCGTGTCACTTCCCAACCACAACATAAATTGTATAAACCTGTGGTCAGTAAGGGAATTATTCGCCCTTCTGACTTTTCAATACTTAATTTTGGTTTTGTAAATAATCGTCACCCTCGTATTTCACCTCCATAATTTTTTGTTCACTTAAAAATTTTTTTGTCACATTGTCCCAATAATTCTTGGAGCCGGAAAGTAGTCAGGGGTACTCCTTATCTTCTCTATACCAACCATTGTTCGATGAATATCAAATGTGCCATTCACATATTGTGAGGTCGTCCTCTCATTGTTTACGATGATTATCAACATGTGCCATTCACATGTTGTGAGGCATACCTCTCATTGAGATACAGTGGTAGCGGACTGAGTAAATTATTACATCCCTGGTTGAGTTGGATAAAGGACTCGAATGGCGAAGCCGGTCTCCTACCCCTCCCTCCAATTTTCTTTTTCTCAACTTTTAAATTGCAATTTTTATTGTTTTAATTTTCACTTTGAAATAAATTTTTTATGAAAAAAAACTTGTGCAAATTTTTTGTTTAAAAGTAGGTGATTTTAGGGGTAAAAGTGCACAATTAAAAAACTAGTGAGCAAAGTTTAGAGTTTGAAATAGATGATTTTAGGGGGAAAAGTGCATAATTTAAGATAAAAAAGTTGCAAAAAAGCAAAGTTTGCAATTTTAAATAGCTGATTTTAGGGGAAAAAGTGCATATTTTGTAAAAATAAAATGCAATTTTTAATTTTATTGAAATTTATGAATTTTAAGTATGCGTGCATGTTTTTGGCATGCGCGTGTATTTTTAAGCCCTATGTGTTTTTGATACAAAATTTTTTAAAAAATTTTTATCCAAAAATAAATTGATACAAGTAATTACCAAAGTTCAAAATTAGGTATTTCTAAGTCTTGATCTTTTTTCAAAATAATTACTGGACTCTTTGGCTCTTCCGAAATTGTTAGCTTGTTTGTTAGATCATTGGAAAGTTTATTCACCCATTTGCTAGCAAGTCGATCCTCTTGTTCAGGAACAAACTCGAGCAACTCCATTGGGTAATATCGGTCCTCTCCTCCAAATGGAAAGCGCTCAACGACACATTGTAAGTAGGGATAGCGTAAACGAATCCTGTGTCGAGCATAATAGTGAGCAGCAACGCTCACGTTGTAAGGAAAAGGTAATCTCCCATAAGCAACGAGAGAATTTCCTCCATGTTGAGTAAGGCCATCTATGCGGAAAGTTTTCTTGAAGCCATTCTGGTCTTCATAGGTCGTTTGGACTTTTCGACCTAGGATTTCCTTAAAGATTAGCACGCGGTTATCAGGATGGTTGAGGTGATCTCTTAAGGATTTTGCAGAGCACCCCAAAATTCGCGTGCATTCGTCAATGACTTTATTGTAAGAAGAATGAGAATTCATTTTTTTGTAAGAATGATTTTTTTCCAAAAATTTCTCTCCTTATATACTACCAATTTTAGATATTTTGAAAGTTTACATTTTGATATTTAGGTCAATTTTGTTCAAAAAGTTGAATTTTTGATTTCCGCCCATTTTCATTAATCATTTTAAAAATTTTTCAAAAAATGAGCTCGTCTACAGAAGAAGAATTTATTAAGTATATGCATGGGTCATGTGAGTATAGAGAATTTTACAAAAGGAAGTATATGAATGCTTTGAGTCAGGCTATCAAAGAAGGTGCTCAACTGGACTTGGGAGCACGACTGAGTGTACTCATAAACTACTTCAGAGCTGGAAAGTGGTGCCATGATTGTCTAAAGTTTGTTCTGAGTCGTTTGCAGTGCGAAATTATAGTACCCAAATACGAACATAATTTTAAGTATGAATTTTATCTTTGTCCTGATTGTTTTAAAATTACAAAAAGTTATCTTGAGATACATAATAATTAATTATTTATCATATTGTTTACAATTTTAGTTACAAATAAATCTGTATTATTGATTGACTCTAATAAATTTAAATATTTGGGAAAGGAGTAGCCTTGGGATAAAAAATATATTAGGGAAATACAGTGGTGAGCACAAGTTTTTGATAGGGGTGATTGGTATGGTTTAAGATTTCTTTGTACATTTTTAAACTTTTTTAAAAATGATTTAACAATACAAGAACTTATTGGTAGTGCTAGACTATCAAAATAAAATATTTGATCTTTTTCTAAATAAAGTGTAATCCAGTGTGACCCTTCCATCTCATGAGAATCCAAATTTACAATAAGAGTTGTTGGTCTTTTCAAAGTATTAGGGGAAGGGATCAAGTCACAAGGGAAGCACCCCTCGAAGATTTTGCTCGTCTTTTGATTTGATCTCAAAATTTGAATTATCTGGCTGCTGTACATTGTTTTGCAAAATGTTTAATTTTACCCAAAGTATTGATCGAAGTTGATAAATGATTAGGCTTATAATGAGGAGAGCATACAAACAAATCATCCCCCAGCAAAATATATGTCCATAAATATCTCCTGGTGTCTCCTTACATAGTTGAATTGGAGGGAGACTACCAAAAGGTTGAGGAGCAGAAATGATAGGAGCAGGCATACTTGGAACAGTTTTGTTCCTCTTTGGTGGATATCCCATTCTCTGTAAATGCTCTCGGTACTCGGGAAGATTTTGGACATCCACAGTCCCATCTGTACTAAGAGTATTAACTAAAGGAGTAAAAACTCTAATTAAAAATAAAATTTTGGCAAGTTTTAACATTTTTATTTAAAATAAATAGAAAATGAACAATTTTTGGGTTTATATAGTAGTGTCGCTTGTTATGGACCGATTTTTGTCTAGCATTATAAGTGCATCTGTTTCTCCCATTACTATGAGCATAACCCCGCCTTCTGGAACAGCTTGACTAAATTTAATATTTACAGCTGTTGACCCATTTTTTATTAGATCAAATGTCCCACCATTATCTTCTCCACTATTTGTGAGGTTAAAGACATAAATGCAATGGGTTCTTCCATATTGTTGGTATGTTATCCCATTGTTCTCCGGTGTACCAGAAAAGCCTATAGCTTCATTCATGTCATGAAATGCTCTCGCATATCGATTTGAACCATAGTCAAAATCATATGGAGATTGAGGAAATGAACGTCCGTTTGCAATAATACTAATTTCTCTAACTCTAAAAGGTTGAAAATTGAAAGGGCTCCGCTCTTGTGTCCCTACATAGTCAGAGTTTGCAACTAATCCTAAAGTAATTCTTCGGGGGATTTGATCCATGAACAAATTAGCGTGAAACTCATATCTTCCTTGACTGATAAATAATGGTTTCATCATTGTTTTCCTAATTGCATATCGAGCAGGTTTAACATCAAGTTTTCTGGCAATATCAAGAGCAAGACCATCCATCAAGTCCAACTTTTTTACATATAACTTACAACTGACCACTTCAAAAATATAACGGGTAGGTTGAGCACCAATAGGTAGAGGAGCAATAAGGAGAAATTTTGTGTCATTGGGTAAAATTTCAATATCGACCTCACAGTGATTAACCAAGTATTGAGGCTGGTTGAAAAAATCAGCATCAAGTTTTGAAATGAACTGTGCTGTTCGGCTATTAGTAAATAAACTTTTTCTTGAATTAAAGCTGGCTCCTGCCTCTTGTGATACACCTGAATCATAATAATAGCCTGCCGCATTTAGGTGAGAACTTTTTGCCCCCAGAGAGTAGGAAAGCTCATGGGAAAAGTATGTCTTATAGGCATAGAGAGAGTTTGAGTTGAATATTTCGCGCCCATTTATATTTATTCTCATATTATTAATAAAAGTGTTTCCGATCATTTGTATGGGAGCAACATTTTCATCAAGGGTAATATTTACAGGTTGACCATTAGCATTTTCTTTACGGATTCGAAATTCAGTAAAAAGGTAACATTTGGATAAATCAATAAAATTTTCACTTGAGTGAATTTTAAAATGAAAGGGGGTGTCTGTTAAAGGATTACTGGGAAGGATTTCAAAAGTTTTTGAGGATGAAATGGTAACATTAGTAGGGGGAACTTGAAAAATTTCTACAGCATTTGTAATCGTATCAAGACTATCTCTATCAATCTTTTTAAAAGACATTTTTAATAAAAGCCAAATGCGTCTACACGTTTTTTCTTTTGACCAATAAATGTTTGATGTGATGGAAATTTCTTCCTTTTTATACTCTTTCTTCCAGTCCCAAATTGTTTTGGTAGTCCACCTTTCTCTAGGACCGTATCGATACCTCGTTTTCCTTCACTGACGAATGCCTCCCTTATAGGCTGACCTTGGTTAACTCTTTCAAGTACGCGCTGTCCTGTATTAAGTGCCTCAGCAGATACTGTACTTCCAACTCTTCGCATAATTGGGAGAAAAAATCTCCATAACCCTCTCATAATATCCCCAACTCCAGCTCCTCTTTGGCCATATCCACGCTGATATGGTGATGCCCCCTTAAAATAATAATTTTCCGCACCACTCCCACATTGATCTACTACAAAATTGTACCCTACTGAGTTTGTATCAAATTGAACATGAACCATTTTTTATCAAGTTTTAAAATGAATAGTGAAAAATACAAGTGTTTATATACTCTCAGAAATTTATCACTTTCTTAAATATTAATACTATACTGACTGTACCATAAGCAAATGGTACAAGTCTTCCATTATCCATCGTTCTTAGTTCAACTTCAATCTCATTAACTTCTCTGGGGAGCACTCTAACATAGATGGGGGAGTCATAAATTTTCTCGTGGTACTCTCCAGGTACTGCTCCCGAGACTGACACAATTCTGAGCAATGAGCTAAGTGAATTTCCAACGATCATATTTTCAGTAAGTCCTTTAGCATAGATTGCAAAACTAGAAAATCCTCCTCTTAAATCACATCCATACTTGGCAATCTCATTATTTTGGACATATTGAGGGTTGGCAAAACCTAGGACATATCCCAATTGACGTGAAAAAGATACATGCTTGATACTCTTATGAGAAAATAGTAGTTTAAATCGTGCAAAGTCATTGTGATAATCTAATACTAACGACTCAATTATTGATTTTATGAATGACGGGGAAGGTGCCTTCTTTGATTCTTTTCCAAATAAAACTTGAAACAATTTATCGCCTCTTGAACTATTTGATTTTAACCCCATTGCCTCAAATACAGTAGGAGATGGAGGAGGGGATGTTTGAGTCATATTATCCTTTCTATCTAAACCTATTACACTCAAAAGACTTGCATTCTTTTTCTCTTCCTTTTTCGTGCTATTTAGTCCTATGCTGGCTAAAACACTAGGTGGCTGTGTCTTATTCTGCTCCTTCTTCTCTTCCCTTGGTTTCTCTAACCCTATTACATTTAAAACTGTTTGCTTTTGAGTAGTTTCTTCTTTGTTTAGAACAGGTGGAGGTGTAATTTGAGTCTGATTCTGCTCTATCCTTGGTGGGGATGGAGGCTCATTATTTGTTTCCTTGACGGTAGGAGATGTTATTTGTGTATGGTTCTCCTCTTTTTTGTCCTTCTTTGGGTGTGGCTCAATGTTCTTAGAGGGAGATGGTTTTTGAGTAATTTCTTTGGGGGTTAAAACAGGGGGTGTAATTTGAGTCTTATTCTCCACTTTTTTGTCGTTCTTTGGGGGTGGTTGTATATTCTTAGGGGGAGATTGTTTTTCAGTATTTTCTTTTTGGCTTAAAACAGGAGGTGTAATTTGTGTTTGAGTTTGCTTAGGTGGGGATTGAGGCTCAATATTTTTAGGTTTTGCTAATTCCTTCTCTTCATTCCTAGTATTTGTTTGTGTAATATTTTCTTGTCCATTTTTCTCTTCCTTATCTAAAACAGATTTTTGAGTACTAGTAGGAACGTCTATTTGAGTTTGGGTCTCCTCCTTGCCTTTCTTTGGTGGTGGTGATTCATCATCTTCAGAGTAGGGGGAAGGAGATCTTGGCTCTTCTATAGGAGGAGGGGGATCTTCAATGGGCGAAGGATCTCGTAACTCTTCTTCAGGTGTAGGAGGGGAATCTTCATTATCGTCTTCACTATATGGGGAAGGAGAACGCAATTCCTCGTCAGCAGAGCGTTTTCTCTTTTCAGCTCGAGGAGGTGAACCAAGGACTGAAGGTGGTTGAATAAATCCGCCTGTTTTATCAAGAGAACCTATAGAATCTGCCTGATGTTTGAGTGTAGTTGCCAAATAATTTTCAAGAGCTTCAACATTAATGTGAGAAGCTGCAGGAACGGGTATTCTGATAACATTTTTCTTCGAATTTTCATCAATAAAGTGAATTTTTATCCATTGCTCATCAAGTGTACCAATGGTTGAAGACCATGAATATGGATAACTGATACTATGGACACCACATACCCAATCACCAGAGAAATAAAGAGGTTTAGGTAAGTGAACCCTAAATTTATTTGGTTGGTTATCGGGGTAGTCAGGTACATTGCTCAATAAACAAACATAAAAACTATTCGACATTTTTATCAAAAATTAAATAATGAACAATTAAATGAGCTTTTATACTAGTTGGGTTTCATGAATCCACTCCCTTTCGGGATATCCAATAAATTTTACTAGAATATCATATGTCCCATCTGCTCTCTTTTTCTTTCTCAAAACTTTTTCTATCCTATATTCTGTATCTGCATCCTTTCTCACACGTGCCAACTCCTCTCGATAGTAATACCCTTTAAACTTGTTTCCATCATCATTAATAATTTTATATCGGACAGGATAAAATTGATCCTGAACTTTATCCACTCGCACAATTTGGTCTCCCCAATTTGGAATATATCCTTTTTCAAAAGCACCCTTGCCAATACTCATGCGAACAAAATCTCCCTCTTCAAGTTTTTGTTTACTTTTTTTAACGACTGACGAAAACTCATTACCGTACATTCTCTCCCACACTTCTTGAGCATTGGAAAAATCAATGTCTATTGGTCGCATTCCATGTACTCTACTCCTTGATTTATTTATTCCATTTAAAATTTTTTCCAGAATATCAATCCAATTGAGCGACTTATTTTGAGCAAAGTATCTATAAAGTCTTTGCTTTACATTTCTTATAGCCCTTTCAGCTACAGCAGCTTTTACAGTTGAATGAGTAGCCTCTAATTTTTGTATCTCCTCTTGATCAAAATATTCTTTCACAGTTTTATTTTTAAATTCCAACCCCTTATCAGAGAAAATCCTATGAGGTTTCATGGGCATTTGACCAATTAGTTGCTTAAATGCCTCTAACATATCCTTTGAGCTCTTTGACTTGACTGGTACACCAAAGAGTCGTTTAGAGAGAACATCAACACCTAGGAGAATATACTTATTTCCTTTGTTATGTCTGGAGAGAGCCTGCATGTCAGCCAGATCTACTTGTACATCGGTCATAAAACCAGCCGCTACAGTTTTTGCTCTTTTAAAATGGATTCTTTTTGGCCGCATAAGCGTATAAGTCCTGTGCCCCTCCAAATAATCCTGAACAACTTTTTTGGGTAAATGTTTGAGAATTTTACGTGCCTCATACCATAACCTATCAACTCCGGAAAAGGCAGCAGGTGAATCTGGATCATTGTAAAGTCGATGTAATAGCTGTGTGGGGTCTGCCATTTTTACCAAAGTGTTGGCTTAAATCTTTTTATACCAGCTTCTTTACGTTTCGCCTTTATAAGTCTTAGCATCCATTCTCTACCGGCTTTTGCTGATTGGGTTTTTGTGACAGGTTTTACTTTTTTCAAGGCAATTAGAGGACTTTCATCTGGACCTTCCCATTTTCTTTTTAATTTTAGACGTCTTTGAATATCATCTTCCTTACGAGTTTTAACTAACGCTGATTGGTCAATGGGAACCCTTTGTTCTCGAATATTACTTTTCCTTTGTAAATATTCCCTTCTTTTCTGTTCACGTCTTAATTTTGCTTCTCCATGTTCATTATATCCTTTTTTCCACCTCTTTGTACCTTCAAACTCTTCTGACTGTCCCCTTTTTGTAATTTGTCTGGTTGGAGGAGGGTCTGATACAAGGGGAGCATCAATACCTTCAGGAATAGTATGGAGAATTGGGTTGGGAGGAGATGGAGGAAAATCATCATCATCAACCGGGATATTTGTGTTATATTCAGGGGTATAGGGAATTCTCCAATTTTTCAACATCTTTTTCCTTTCTAATTTTTGCATCCTATTCCTAGCCTTTTCAGAAAGTTTCATATACTCATCTCTCGCCTCATTTTTATAATTACTTAAATGTCGTCTTTTATTTTGCCTATAATCATCCTCCCCAATTTTTCTCTTGATTTTTTGTCTAAGTGTAGGAGGAGTGGGAGAAATTCCATCTCTTAATAAGTTTCTACGTCGAGTTGCGGGGCCTGTTTGCTCGTTTGAAGAATTTGACAGAGGAGGAACAATATTATATGATAAGGCTGGCGGCTCTTGTGGGTACGCAGAATAAGAAAAGTCATCGCTCATCCATAAATCATCGTTATCGTCTGTAATATTTGTTGCGGGTCTGATAACATCTCTATTCATAATTGCTCCTTTGGGGTTAGCTACCATTTCAACTCTAACAGGTTTGTTCTCACTCTCATTCCTAAGTTTCAGATATCGTCTAAGTTCTTGGTTGTAATGAATATTTTTGGCAGAGAGGTTTTCTTTTTTACTTTTAGCTTTCTCCACCGCCCTCTTTGTGAAATCTAAATTTGGGTCCCCATAATTATTTGAAGTAAGCCCTCTATAAATCTCTTCTGGAACAAGAATTAATTTTTTTGCCATTATTTTTAAATTTATGGTTGATTTGAATTATTTTGATAGGTTTTTATACTAATTGCTCGAGCTAGTTCCATTAGAACAGGAGTGATAAGAGCAGCAAATACTCCTATTCCTCCACCTTTTTGCCTCAAAACTTTTCTTACTCCCCGTTCACTCCTAGCACGACTCATTTTACGAATAAATTCCGCATGTGGTAATAAACGATTCTTTTGTCGAGTATTAAGATTAAAACGAGATTTTACAATATTCAAACAAATTTCAACAATGGATAACAACTGACTAGTATCAGCTTTTCGCAAAAGTTTTTGATATCTCCTTTCAGATCTTGAATTCGCTAAAGAGCGTAAAAAATCTTCATTTTCACAAATTAGTTGACTAAACATTTTTGGAAATGAAAATTATCTTCTCTTCGTCGTCCTTAAATATGCGGGTTCGGAGCCTTAGAGCTGGATCAGAGGACGCATGCAAGTCTATGAGTAGGTATCCGTATGGTTCATTGGTTGCCTGTTTGTACGCATCAAGGAAATATTCCAATTGACGGGGAAACAGTTGTACTCCAATATTTCTCACAGAGAGTGCAGAATTCGGCGACCTCATCAAAACAATATATTGCGCATTTTGACGGGCAACCTTAATCTTTTTCTCAAATAGGTTTTGGGTTACAAAAACAATTGCAAAATTTTGATGGTGAGACTTTTTTGTGAACAATTCCGACAAATACTTTTCATCTATAGACAGGAGCAAGTCATCTAGAATTAAGAGTAAAGGTTTTGAATAACTTTTTATTAGCTCCTCTGGGGGTACTCCTGCATAGACATTAACTCCAGATTTTTGAAGGATGGGGATATTATCGTTCATCTCTCCAAAACAATACAATACACTTTTTGGACTGGGATCGATCAAATCTTGGGAGTCTGCTATAAATTTCAAGAGGAATGAACTCTTACCACTTGAGCTTGGACCAGACAAAATCATACCAAAAGGTAATTTAAAATACAAATCTTTATTAGTAAATAATTGTGATTCCATAATATTAATACGAAAAAAAAAATAAACATTACAGAAAAAACTAAGGTTTATATAGGAACATTTGTCAACGATGTTTCATCCTTTTTCTCTTCTGTCTCAACCTTCTCTTCCAACTTCTTCGGTGTTGAAGTTAATCCAGTCGTAGCTGCCATTAAACTATCATAAAATTCTTGGAGCTCCTTCTCAAACTCTACATTATCAGGAGGTGTATTAGGACGCGCAGTATCGGTGATAGCCTTTGGACATTCTGTTGGAGTCGCAGCAGGGGAAATATGTCTTGGAGGAGAAGATAAGTTATTGACGGAAGGAGTAGGGGAAACATGACGAGGAGGAGAAGGTAAGTTATTGACGGGAGGAGTAGGAGAAACATGTTGAGGAGGTGACGACAATTCCTCGCACTTCCTTTTCCCTCTCGTCGGATTTTGATGAATAATTTGTTGTGGTTGTACTCCATGAGGAACATTGAATACTCTTCCCTTATTTTTGATTTTGAAAAAGCAGTGGGTAGGTAAATCATAAACTGTATCGAACGGAACAAATCGGGTACCAGATCCAATTCGGTTACAATAGATGGTAACCCCTTCCTTGGTCACAATAAAGTCAATCTCGACCTCTGTGCTCTTACACTCCTTACATTTCCCTGACTGATCATAAGGAATAAATCGTGGAGTGGTAAGACGGGAACTTAACATGGTTATCCCACTCGAAGAGATATTGAAATCTATTTCTGGGAGGATTTGGGAAAACAAATTTTGGTTCATTTTGAAATAATGATACTAGAATCCAAAATCTCCAGTCTTTTATACTCGGATTTTCAGCGGATTACAAAATTAATCAAAACTGACACGCCCCTAAAAACACACACGCATACATAAAACACGTGCACACCCCTGAAACACGCGCACATACCCAAAATGTATGAATTTTAATAAAAATTTAAAATTTGCATTTTATTTTGTCAAAATATGCACTTTTCCCCCTAAAATCTACAGTTTCAAACTTCAAACTATGCTTTTTTGCAACTTTTTTCACTTAAATTATGCACTTTTCCCCCTAAAATCAGCTATTTTAAACTCTAAACTATGCTTATAAGTTTCTTAATTGTGCATTTTTACCCCTAAAATCAACTATTTCAAAAACACTTTTTTTAAAATAATTTACACAAAACATAACAAGATACACACAAAACATGACAAGATTAAATTTGTAATTGACAACGACATCGATGATAATTTACAATGATAATTTACAAATTACATACAACCTTTTTTCTTACAACTCCCACACAACATTGATGATATGTTCACTCCTTTTGGTTTTCCCCACTATTTTTTTTGTCTGACCCGCGACAGTGCCGTTGTGTCCACTCTTTTGGTTTTTACCAGTCTTTTTTTTTGTCTGACCCGCGACAGTGCCGACTGCCCACTACCTTTTGATTTTTTGCCGCGCGACTCCCGACATGCCCTCTTCCTTTTGGTTTTTACCAGTCTTTTTTTTTGTCTGACCCGCGACAGTGCCGATATGCCCACTACCTTTTGATTTTTTGCCGCGCATTCCCGACCTGCCCTCTTCCTTTTGGTTTTGTCGGACCCCTCCACCCCCACGACACTGATGTAAAGGTACATGTTTACAAGGGATTACAAGCCGCGACGGTGACCGGTGGTTAACTACTCCCACTTTATTTCATAAAAATCTACAATAAATCTAATTTCAGAATCCTTTCAAAACTAATCTATCTCAGCTGTTTCGAAAGAAACGTCATACAAGTTTTGGTAAAAGGGCTGATGCGTTTATTGTACATACACTCGTTAGTGGTCTGGCTGCTGCTGCACTTTCATTTTTCGCAATAATTCATTTAGGGGGTTTAACATGTCAATTCCCCGAAATTGATGATTTTCAAAATTTCTTTCGTCGAAGACAAAATTCACCTTCAATTCCTCAACAACAAAATTTTCCACTTGAACCGTTAGAACGTTCCCATCAATATCGCCTGGAAGAACGAAATGATCCGTATAGTGAAATCAATATTGCTATTGCTGAAGGAATGCCTCAATATGGACAATACCGTTTCCGCCGAAATATTAAAGAAATGAATAAAGGTTATTTTTTAAAAATTGGGGGGAGGCGGAGAGGAGAAATTTCTTTAAGGGGAAATTTGGGGGAATAAAAAATTTAGTCGAAACATTGGTACCAAACAAGCCAGAAAACTTTATTTTTTGGAAAGTTTTAGTTCACAGAAACAAATTTGAGCCGAGATACAGATAAAATTAAAGAACCATGGGGGACCTAGTTAAGTCAATTTTCAGCTTTATAATAACGAGAATCTCCTTATTAGCGTAAAAATAGTTATAAAAGCAACAAAAACAGTTTTTTGTTAAATTTCAACTTTTTTCTTGATTATTGCACTAAATAAACTATAATTTATTTCAATATTTATTTTATGGCCATATTTTGCGATTTTATTTCGATAATAATCAGGACCCTACTGATCAATATCAAGGAACTCCAAAATATTACTTTGAACCTACATATATTTTTTAGGAAAGATGTGATAAAAAACCGTGTCCGGTAGTTTCGTCAGAGGTTAGTTTCGTCAGAGGACATTTTCGTCAGAATCAGTTTCGTCAGAGACCTTTTTCGTCAGAGAACAGTTTCGTCAGAGGGTTGTTTCGTCAGAAGTCCTTTTCGTCAGTAAGGCTCCCTTTTTAAAAATCTAATTACACGGCGTTTTTGACTTATATTAGGTTTTTGTTTCTGGATCGATTTGAACAAATGAGGTGTCATTCGAAGGAGCTCTAAAAGCTGATTTTTGGAATGAAAAATTATATTTTATAAATGATAGCTCAACCGACCCAGCTCGACGAGTTGAATCGGTTCGGCGAACTGAGCTTCACTACACCATTTTTCAATATTCAGTAGTCTGAAACTCGGCCCAGGAATGTCTGATTAACTTCTTTCACAACTAATTCGACTCAGTTCTTAGAGCTCCTTCGAATGACACCTCATTTGTTCAAATCGATCCAGAAACAAAAAACCTAGTATAAGTCAAAAACGCCGTGTAATTAGATTTTTAAAAAGGGAGCCTTACTGACGAAAAGGACTTCTGACGAAACTAACCTCTGACGAAACAACCCTCTGACGAAACTGTTTTCTGACGAAAAAGGCCTCTGACGAAACTAATTTGACGAAAAAGGCCTCTGACGAAACTGATTCTTACGAAAATGTCCTCTGACGAAACTAACCTCTGACGAAACAACCCTCTGACGAAACTGTTTTCTGACGAAAAAGACCTCTGACGAAACTGATTCTGACGAAAATGTCCTCTGACGAAACTAACCTCTGACGAAACAACCCTCTGACGAAACTGTTTTCTGACGAAAAAGGCCTCTGACGAAACTGTTTTCTGACGAAAAAGGCCTCTGACGAAACTGATTCTGACGAAAATGTCCTCTGACGAAACTACAGGGCACCTATAAAACATTTCTAATTTTCAGAATTAGTTCATTAAAATATCCCGAAACTTTTTCCGGGTGGGGTTCAGGTCGGGAGAATTGTGAAAAAATCGTTCGGGAACTGGGTCGAGGTGCAACTCTCTGTTTAACGTGTCCTGTAAAGAGTCGAAATAAATCTAAAAAACTACAACTGTTTTAGGTATTTTCTGCAATAGAGGAGCATGTAAAAACACAATAAGTTTCCACAAGGATGACAAGAAAAACAATTTGGAATTTTTTAAAAATCAAGGATGTCTTAACAATATTTTAAACAACGTAACTGGAAGTCAAAACAATATTCGAAAAAAACGTTATGTTGAATGGAATTGTGGAGTTTGGATTGCTTGGATTATTATTTTGTCTCTTTTTGCTGTTTATGCTTTAGGATTTTATCTTATTGCAGAACATGTTCATTGAAGATTTATTAGAGTTTGGAAAAATGTAAAGTTATGATATTTTTTATTTAAAAGAATGGAAATTTAAAAAGAAAATACAAAAAAACACAACAAAACACAAAAAATACAAAAAACACAACAAAACACAAAAAATACAAAAAAACACAACAAAACACAAAAAATACAAAAAAACACAACAAAACACAAAAAATACAAAAAAACACAACAAAACACAAAAAATACAAAAAAAAACACAACAAAACACAAAAAATACAAAAAAACACAACAAAACACAAAAAATACAAAAAAACACAACAAAACACAAAAAATACAAAAAAACACAACAAAACACAAAAAATACAAAAAAAACACAACAAAACACAAAAAATACAAAAACACAACAAAACACAAAAAATACAAAAAAACACAAAACACAAAAAATACAAAAAACACAACAAAACACAAAAAATACAAAAAAACACAAAAAAACACAACAAAACACAAAAAATACAAAAAAACACAACAAAACACAAAAAATACAAAAAAAACACAACAAAACACAAAAAATACAAAAAAACACAAAAATGCATGGAAAAATTTCGGTATACGAGACACAGACGCCGATTAGGTCGAGTGATATGACATTCGAAAGAGCTCGACGAGCGAGTCGAATGACACGAAAACCAGCTCGATTGGATGATTATGAACAAAGTTATGGCCAACTAAATCTTTGCTTGACCAAACTTGACGAGCTCTTTCGAATGACATATCAATCGACTTAATCGGCGTCTGTGTCGTATACCGAAATTTTACCAAATGCAAAAAACAAAAAAAAATTTACAAACATTTCGAAGTATACATATTATCCAAAAAATTAAAAACTCAAAGAGTTCATTATACAGGGTGACAAAAAAGTAACCGGGCACTTTATTTTTGGCATAACTTTATTCAAATTGAAAATAATGAGATCAAATAATGATGAAATTATAGAGAAATAATGGAGAATAAGATATACTATAAATCTGTTAGAATTTTCCTTATTCTACTTCGAGATAAGTTTCAAGGAAAGTGAGAAAAATTATTGCTCCAGGTCGCACCTTTCTTTAGACATTTTGTCTATAACATTAGAATAGATTGCAGGAATTACACAAAAATTTTTTGGCATCTAGAGCAGTCTTATCTATAATTGTTGAAATCATCCCATTTGGACTTCTCCTTTCTAAGATACAGAAAATATAATTTTGGAGGGAAAATTTTGATATGGTGTATAAATAAATGGGCTACAAAATAAACTTAGAATTATCTAAAAATGATATGAACAAAAAAAGTTATAAAGGATAGAAAAGTGCCCGGTTACATTTTTGTCACCCTGTACAAAAACAGAAAAAACAACAAAAAAAGATAAAAAATCAAAACAAAATAAAATTATTTTTTACTTTTCGAACAATTTAAAAATTAAGCTACAGTCGAACACAAATTAGGATTTAATTGCAACTGAGAAATCGATTTAAAATGAGGTGATTTAATTTTAAGAGTATCCTAAATTCGTGTTCGGCTTTATTAGATATTTTAAACGTGATTACAATTTTTTTAATTATCACGATTTTTTTATATTTATTGGCTCTTTTTCAATTTTATTTTGACCAGCCAAAATAGGAGGGTGTCAATCTTGTTACAAAAAATCCAATATAATGCTCCAATCCCAAAAAAATTTACAAGACAAGGAAACTGAACAAGAGCCAATTAGATACAAGTTCATACAAAAATTTATCTTTAAAAGATATTTTGCATATATTCAAATTTTGGGATAAAATTTTTTTAGTTTTTGAGTATGTTAAAAAAGCAAAAAGTGATAGGTTATAGAGCACTAGATCTCGTTCAAAATAATTTTCACGACTGTAAACGGGGTCAACCCTGAAGACCTACACCCCCAAGACCTACACCCTGAAGACCTATTTACCCTGAAGACCTACAACTTTTTGATCAACAAAATTTTTTACATTTTATTTCTTTACAAGTATAATCGTGGGATTTAAAGGAGGTAAAGAGGAACTAGGAGGGATTAAGGGGGGAAATTTTCAATGATTTTTTTTCTAGACTAAAGTCCGGTTTCCATCTAGCCTCCATTTCAACATTTTATACATGAATTGTATTTTACAATAATTAAATCTACAACTGATTGTTGTCACATCGACTCTCGTTAAGGATGCACGTTTAAACACACTTTTTATTCACCGCGTACATAGCAGTCAATAAAATTTAAATAATTATTTCTAAAAAATTATTTAAAATTGCCCTTTTATTGTCGATTAAGAAATCTAAAATTTTGGCCAAAATGTTAAGCAAAATTGGGCAGGCATTATTTACAAAGGAGGTAAAATTATTTTATGGTGTAAAGAGTTAATTTTCTAAAATAGAGTTTGCGAGTTAATTTTTTTATCACTAGACGTCTTGGAGCTACTAAATATAGTAGGTTCAGTGTTGGTGGCCATTTTGGAAGCTCGTACCATAATTTGTACTAGTACTCGTGAAACTTAATCATGAAATCCGTAAATCTTAATTTTTGTCAAGAGAAAACCTTTTTTCCTCGCTAAGATAGAAAGATAAAGGCTGTACTTTAGCCGGTGGCCCACTCAGAAACGGGTCAAATTATATACCATTCGATTCGTCTCGGCGAGCTGAGTCAAATGGTACCATTCTTTTTTTGCGGAAATGCCTACGAGCCAAGATATAGGTCCTTGAAAACCGAAAAACCATAGGGGGAGTAAGCACAATTTTGGGGTGAAAAATTCGATTTTTTAAATGATAGCTCATTCGAAAGAGCTCCTCGAGCTGAGTCGAATGACACCAAAATCAGCGAAATCCGACTTGATTTAACAAAGTTATGAGCATTAGTTTTAGCTCCTTACCTTTGGTCTCGTGCAGGTTTTAGTTGCTGGGGAAGAAGCCAGACATGCCGACCACAGCTAAAATAGGCATAGGTTTTTGTTACGAGCCCAGACCCAACGCCCGTAGACTCCCCGCGAGGCGCGTGCCGCAAAACCCCGCGCGAAGCGCGGAGTTTTGCACAAGCGCCTCGCCGACGCTCCATAGGTTTATGTTGATTGTTTTTTGTGTTGTAACTTTGTCTAAACTTACTCAATCACGGTGATTTTGGTGTCATTCGACTCAGCTCGTCGAGCTCTTTCGAATGAGCTATTATCTGTGTAAAAAGCTTATAATTCCAAAAATCGTCCATTTTGATCTTCGGTTTTTAGGGGCCTATATCTCGGTCAAATCAAGTCGGATTTCGCTGATTTTGGTGTCATTCGACTCAGCTCGAGGAGCTCTTTCGAATGATCTATCATTTAAAAAATCGAATTTTTCACCCCAAAATTGTGCTTACTCCCCCCTATGGTTTTTCGGTTTTCAAGGACCTATATCTCGGCTCGTAGGCATTTCCGCAAAAAAAGAATGGTACCATTCGACTCAGCTCGCCGAGACGAATCGAATGGTATATAATTTGACCCGTTTCTGAGTGGGCCACCGGCTAAAGTATATCCAAGATAAAATCTCCCATATGCTTTTACTCTTGCATCTTTTTGAAACGCGTGATGCCCAGGTCTTATGTCTCTTACTGCCTTTAGAAAGGGCATTCAGGAGAATCAAATGCCAAAAATTACCCCATGACTTGCCAAAAATATATTTGACATAGAGAAATTTTTATATTGATTTATTTAGATAAATAAAAATATTATTTGATTAATTACTTAAATAAATTAGGTAATTAAATTAAAACAAAAATAATTTTAATTATTTTATTAAATTTTAAATTGATATGATTCGCACGTTTAAACTTATGTTAATAGAAAATTTTCCCCACAAAGAGAGGAAATCATCGGTAACGCTGAAATTGTATAATAAAATAAAATTGTAAATTTTCATTGACCATCTGGCTGTGCGCCAAAATTTTTCAATTACCTTATTTGAATTCAATTAACCAGCGAAAAAATTTATTGCCCTTTTAGTACCGATTAGGAATATCTAATTTAGTTTAAATTGCTTGATAATATTCCACAATACAATTCAGCCTTGAAACTCGTGCGATCTGATTTTTCCAAGAATAGAGCACTAAAAAGACATGCATATCTAGTCATGCACAACGGCAAACCTCAACGCAGACACTCCTAGTGGTAATGAGGAAATAAGCCCTCGTAACTCGATCGGTAAAGCACCTGTAAGGGTCCAATTATATGATACATAAATATTTTTATTTCTCAACTCATTTGTATATTTTCTAATATTATTTTATGGTTACTGTAAATAACAGAAAACATAAATAACCAGAATCTATTATAAACTGTCGAAAGTAAATTTTTATTAAAGATGAATAGTTACAAAATTCTAAAATTTATTCTTATTTATTTAACTTTGAAATGCTACTCGACTGCTCCGTCAAATTCGAATCATAGTCCATCAACTTCAGAGGTTGATCATCTTATTAAGGTTAACATCAATTTATATAAATTAATAATATTTTATTTATTAAGGATTTTAAAATGGATTATTCTGGTATATTATATGAACTTAATATGTTTATATAAGTTTTTAACAAGATTTAGATGGAGCTAGAACCGATCTTTATTGCATAGTAACATCCAACAAAACCATGAGGCTGAAACATCATCAAGTGTAGATTATTCAAATTTTCACCATCAATATCGACATGATGATCCACAACATCCGTCTTCTATGTTGAGCAGTAACTTACAACAAGATCAAGATGCTGCACTGCTATTAAAGTTTGTGGATTATTCAAATATTCAACCATCATATCAACAAAATGAAAGCCGTCATATGTTAGTTAATTCTTCAAATATTCAACCGTATGATTATCAAATTAATGGGTTGACTATCGGTCAGTGGCCGGACAAAACGCATTAGACAAACTGTAAATGAAGTATGTATATCGAAGGATTACTTTTTTGAGCTGCCGTAAGGGCGTAACCATAAGGGTGCGTCAGTTAAGGCGTGAGTCATAGGACCCACTCTCAAATCACTCGATATCACATCAGAAGCCTCCTAATCCCCACAAATCCTCCAATATCCTTCTTAATCCCTATAAATCCTCCGATATTACTATCAATCACTACAAATTAACCTTTGTGTCCCTAATCCTTCGATATACTAATTCATTTACAGATTGACTACAGACGTTTTGTCCGTGCACTGACCGATTGTCCACTAACCACAATTAATAGAAACCGAACCAGACATTATATTTACAAATTTTGAAATAATAATTCAAATATATATAATGTAATTTTCGTTTAAGTACTAGTGTTGATGATGCTTTTGATGTGATATTCGAAGATGGGATTGAGAAACATCGTTGCAAACTGTGTCAAAACAAGCAGCGTTGCAAAAGTATAATTAAAAACTCGAAGGGAATGAATGTAAGCTTATGGAGACATTTAAAAAACAAACATCGTAAAGAATACAAGGCATTAAAAGTTAAAATCGCTAAAAATAGAAAGTTTGTATTAAATTACGTAATTAGACTGAGTTTTGTAAATGTATTTGAATAATAAGATGTGTCACATAACAAGTTTTAAAAAAATAGGTGAAATATTACACCTTTATCTGTTAAATCTAGTTGGTTATTTTTACTCCGCGCATAATCGCATAGATCATTACAACTATCATAGAATTAAACAAGAGATGTGATAAGGGATCTAAGCCAAAAGTTATGCGTTGTGTGCCTTAATTTAATAGTTCTAAAACACACTCAAACGCAAAAATTAATAAAAATTTTGGCGTTAGACTTAATAGACAACTTCTAAAATTGTATTATTATTTTATAATTTAGTAATGCAAGTAATGTACATCGGGGATGATTTAAAAAGTGAAAACTTAGAAATTTTAAAAGATGTTTTGAAAGATTACACTTATAGTCGATTTTACAACGCTAATTGAATCGTAAACAATTTTTTCGAGAATTTTTAAGACTTTTATTTATTCGGAATTTTTATTAGATAAATACATTTTCTATAGCATATTTGTTGATGAATGGTGTTTATTGAGGGCGACGTATTCTATCATATATGCTCGATAATTACTCTCTCCCCTGCCAAACTCAATAAATACCAACTCCGTTTAGATTAGAGTTGCGCGAGATCGATATCTCGACC
Source organism: Meloidogyne enterolobii (assembly GCA_963681835.1). NCBI lineage: Eukaryota > Metazoa > Nematoda > Chromadorea > Rhabditida > Meloidogynidae > Meloidogyne > Meloidogyne enterolobii. The sequence goes on from CAVMJV010000304.1 coordinate 60,733, forward strand.
GAGACCGAGACGAGAATCTCGGTCATTTTCCAATCTCGGTCTCGGTTTTGCCGAGACGAGACCACCTAACCGAGACGAGATTCTCGGCACTTAATCTCGCCGAGATCCGAGATCAGTATACACCCCTAAAGGTTGACCTTCTTGAGATTTATTTTTATTTTGACAAAATATTTAAAATTTCGCTATTGGTATATTGTTGTGCTCACTTTAATTTAGTTGTCTAGAGAGCGGAGCAGAACAAATAGGCGCGGCCGAATAGACATAAACCTTTGCGGAAAAAGGTTTTTGCTGCTGCGGAGGCCGCCGCTTCGCTACTGTCACCGCGTTCGAAGCGAGCACGACCGCAGCGAAGCACGGCCATCGTGTAGCGAAGTATTATGCACACACCAGGGGTGTGCCGAAACAGATTTTAAAAAGCGAAACATGAAAGGCGAAAGATTAAACACGAAAAAAGGCAAAAAAAGGCGAAAGACGAAAAGGCGAAATAACTGTAGTGAGTGGAAATCTTTAGAGATCTGATGAATCAAAGTTTAGGTTAAATACCTAACTCAAAGCTTTGATCAAATATCCCAAATCCTTCGATATCTTTCTTAACCGCTAAATTATAAATATCAGAGGATTTAGAGGGGCATCCGGTACAGTCTCTGGGACCCGTAAAAATGGACATAATTAAGACTCAATTTTTCAGCGCTCAGGCAAAAATTTTGAGAATTTTGGAAGGCCAAGAAGCCAGATTTTCTACTTTTTAGCGCCCTAGAGAGGAGTCGACAGCATCTACATCTTTGCCTACATTTAGGCGAATAAGGGACTTTCTAAAAAAAGATAATAAAATTCCTTCAATTCCACGCTTTTCTTATGATGAAACAATATTTTCCAAGACTCATTGGGTGATTTTGATGATGATTTAGATGATATTTAATTAATTTGGTTGGGATTTGGTGGATAAAAAAAGTTTTGAAGAATCTCGGTTTATCTCGGATCTCGATATCGGTCTCGGGTCAAATTTCGCATCTCGGTCTCGGTCTCGGTCATGCGAGTCTCGGTCAATCTCGGTCTCGGATTTTTTCTAAAATCTCGATCTCGAGCAACTCTAGTTTAGATGATGTAAAAATAATTATCCGTTAAAAAGTTATTAGCCTTCAGAAAAAATTTCCGTCTAATTAACTCCTCTTCATTAACTTCTCATTTCAACGAGGTGTTTAAACAATAACTAGCTAGGATATTTTTGAACATTTACTGTAAACAATAAAAATTATAAAATCTGCTTGAGGGTATATAGAAAGTATCTGAAATTTTTTTGGAATTTTATTTTTAAAATTTAAGTGGAGCAAAATTGTGGCTTGTGCTCTTCAGAATACAAAGATTGTTTAAGTTGTAATGACAAGGATTTGTGTAATAAGGAAGTGGCCCTTAAGGAGTCAACAATGATTTAAACAATAAAAACAGACTTTAATCAATCTTTAAAGTTATCTGTGTTGTGTTTAACTTAAATTATGTAAAATTTTATTCATAATTTGTAATTGTAAAAAAAAATTTTTATAATTTGTTGAATTTGTTAATAGAATTTTGACTGGAACTATAAATTTAACTACACAACTCAAATGTTTGCAATAAAAGTGAAAGTAATTTTATAAATTTTGTTCATATTTCTTTGAAATTACAAAGAAGAGAATGGTCAAAAATTTTGCTAAATTGTTTCACAACATCCGCAGATATAATGCGAGGAATCAAACAGCATTATGTATCAAAAAATAGAAACAAATAAAAGAAAAAGTAGTGCTATCAGTTCTCTCAAATGCTTTGAAAATTTATGGCTAAATTTAGTTCAGCTGCCTTTGGTAATGCTTGCCATATTCATAGTGAGAAATGATGAAATGCTAATTAAATTTGCTCTGATTCCTAGTGTCACTTCAGGATGCTCAAACAGGAAAAAATGCATTTTATGATCAAAACGATGAATATGGAATGTCGACATTAGCCCGTAATTGGATTGCTGGATTATTGAAATACGTACCCGAAGCGGCTTATTTCTTTGCTCCATACATCAACTCCTATAAAAGGCTTCAACCGCATACGTAATAATTTTTATCGTGACCGGACAATCCGTCAGTGGACAATCCGGCAGTGGAAAATCAGTCAGTGGACTATCCGTCAGTGGTCGGACAATCTGTCAGTGGACAATCCGTCAGTGAACAAATTTGTAATTTTTACCCTACCCAAACTACCTCTGCCAAAAATTTTTATTTTTTTCGCGTGGGGGATTATAAAAGATATTAAGAATTTGGATATTAATTAGGAAATCGTCAGATTTAGGTGGATTAAAAGGATATCAGTGGATTTGAAAGATATTGGGGATTTCAAAGATATTGTGTAATTAGGAGGAAAATAAAAGATTTGTAGTATTATGGTATTTCTCGAGGAATTTGGGAGATTAAGATGGATCTCGAGTATTAAGTGGCATATCAAGGGATATAGGCGGATTGAATGGATTTGGAAGTTGTTCCATGATATCCATCTAAAAACAATCTATGTTATTCATCGATTTTCCACAATACCCACGATATTCATCTAAATCCAATATAATCCCATACGTTAATCATGTGAATATAATCCATCCAAATCACCTATGTATATCCTTTCGCTTAATTGACCAAATTGCCCAATATCTTTCAAATCCAATGATATCCTTTTAATCCAACAAATCTGCCGATTTCCTTACTAATCTCTAAATTTTCGATATCCCTTATGATCCACCACACGATAAAATCAAAAATTTTGGCCCCGATATTTTGGGTATGGATTGGAATTACAAATTTATTTACTGACGGATTGTCCACTAACGGATTGTCCGGCTACTGACGGATTGTCCACTGACGGATTTTCCACTGCCGGGTTGTCCACTGACGGATTGTCCGGGAGCCAATTTTTATGTCAGTCATTATTTTTAAAATTATAGTTTCGCGCCAACAAAATGTTGTTGGGCAATTGACAATCGAACAAGCGCATTTCGACTTTGTAATTCAAAATCAGCTGGAATTAATGTTGAGCTGCGTATCGGTGGCGCCGATTTGAATCCTTATTTAGCTTTTTCTGCAATCATAGCCGCAGGAATTAGCGGTATAGAAGAAAGTGAGTGTGAGGGGTTTACTTGGAAATTAATTTCAGTTACTTTAAATTTTAGAGCTTGAACTTCCGTCTCCTGCATCTGGCAATGTTTACGATGATAAGGAATTACCTGAATTTCCTAATTCCTTACATAAAGCTACACAACTTCTAAAAGAATCGAAAATGCTGAATAAAACATTTGGTAATTCAAAAAATTATCGAATTACAATTGATTTAAATTAAGGGTAGAAGGTGATTCTACATTATGTTAACGCTGCTAATGTTGAAATGAATGAATTTTCAAAACAAGTTACGGACTGGGAACTTAATCAAGGATTTAATAGATATTAATATTTTAATGCTTATGTATTTAGATTTAGATATTAATCAAAAATATAATCTTTAAATAATTATGTAATTGTTTTAAATTACACTGCTCACTTTTACGCCAAAATGTTTATATTGTTTCATATCCTCAAATAATTCCCTGAGTAATTACTGTTTACACCTATCGCTGAAGGGAGTGATTATTCGGGAGAAGGTGCTATATTTGGCTGTATCTCAAGAAATCGAGGATGAGATTCTTGGTCATTAATTCTGAATCACAGACCCGAATTTGATTCAGAAATTAAAATGAGAGAAAGATAGGAGACAAAAACCGACTTTTACCGAATAACACTCTAGAAGGAGATTGAAAAATAGAATGTCATGGCATCTATTGTAGGGAATTAGGTATATTATTTTAAATTGTAATATTTATTATTTTGACAATAAATCTAAATATGCAACTTCAATTAAATCATTATTTGATATATCCAAATATTTTGATAAATTAATTAAAATTTCTTTTCCTTCTTTTTCAGTTTGATTTTCACGAAGACAAACCTATAAAATATTTTTTTTAATTTTAAAACAAAAATTTCAATAACTTCAATTTCAATAAAATCCCCCAAATTTTCAACTTCATCAATATGCACACGAGTCTGAGTCTGATAAATATAAAGAGTCCTCTTTTTTCTCACACATCCCTTAACACCATAAGCACAAAAAAGGGCTTCCTTTGAAAACGATAAATATTCTTTAAAATTTTATTAATTTTCACCTTAATTCCCTCACTTTTATTCCCTAATTTGACTTGAGTGAAATCAGATAATTTTGGTCCATTTTGATCATTTCTTTCATAAAAAATTAATTCAGGCTCTTTTTTCTTAAAATTTAAACTTTTTTAACATTTTTAAAAGGTACTTTATTAATATCACGCCCAACCTAGAAATCGGAATTTTGAAAAAACCGGGCCCGAGAAACGGGTTCTGAAAGTTGATCGGGAGGAACCCGGACCTGGAATTCCCGTTCCCGGTTTCATCTCGGTTGCTTCAAAAACCGGAAGAAGGGACCCAAAAACCTGGCCCCGGACCCGTTCCGATCTATAGCTCAACCTCCCTATTTGAGCCTCAAATTAATTTTTCTTTTATAGTCATTTTCCTCAAGCATTCTAAGAGGCAAGGAAAGGACTGTTTTTGCAACAGCAAAAATCAACACTTATAAAAAAAGGAAATTTGCCCATTCCTGGCAGAAAAAAATAAAAGAAAAAATAAACTGAGACTCAAAAAGGGAGGGGCGGGATATTAACAAAGTACCTTTTTATAAATAATCCAAAAAAAATACTTTTTGTTCATCCCCAAAAAATTCCCGAAGTTTTAAACGTCCTTTCTCTGTATTAAAAAATGTATCATGTTGATGAATGATTTCAGCTTGACCACATGATTGAGTCAGCAAATTGTGATAGTTCTCAACTTTTTGTTTGGAGGGTATTTTTGCTTTTATTTCAATATTTTTAGGCATTTTGTTGGTTCTTTTTAAAATTGTTTACGTTGGCTTTATGTTGTACTCTCGTGTAATAAAATTTCTAAAAATTGTTGTAGAATTTTCTCGAATATTTTTTTTATTAATTTTTGTTTTATTTCCTCTTGTTTTTGTGATTTTGTCATTTTTGAGGGGTTTTGACATTATGAAATTTGACGTTTTAACGATCATCGATTAAATTTTTAAAAATTTTCTCAAAAGTTTGGGCTTTGGTTTTTGAGATCGGAATTTGAAAAAAACCTGGTCCGGGAAACGGGTTTTGAAAGTTGACCGGAGTGATCCGGACCGGGAATTCCCGTTCCGGGTTTCATCCCGGTTGCTTCAAAAAACCTAGAAAAGGGACCCGAAAACCGGGAAACGGGTCCCGAACTCGTTCTGATCTCTATTGGTTTTTTAATTTTTTTGTCCTGAAATGAGTAAAAATTTTTTCAGAATGTCCCTTTCAATTTTTCATTTTTTAATTAGCCTATAAATTAATTTTTAAATGTTTAAAGATTAAGAATACTAAAAATAAATTTTTTTATAAATTAATATCAAATTTGTTGCAATTAAACTTTGACATCCCATAAATTAAAATTAAATACACAATTTTTAAAAAATGGCAGAGACTGGTACAGAAAATTTTTTTAAAATCTTTTTTCTCTTTCAAATTTTATTTTTAAAAATCAGCTGTTCCTTCCGTCACGAGAACGGATATAAAGGTGGAAGGGAATCAGTCAAAAAAAGTTGGGGGAAAAATTAAAAAGCAACAAGAAAATATTATTTCTTCTTCTGAAGACTTTTTATCTGCTGATTTGAAATTAATTGTCCCAAATTTAAGCCAATCTGATAATAGCAATTTTAATTGTTTGGTTTGTGTTTTAATTTTTTTAAATTAATTTTTTTGGTCAAATGATTTTATATTGGGAAAATTTTTTGGTGTATTAAAGACGTCAGTATACATGTGTAATTTTAGATAGATAGTTTTTATTTAATTTTCGACTGGGAGCAGGCCAGTGTACGCCGAGCTATAACCTTGTCCAGAATTGTCGTATCCGTGGCGCCCTGGTATGTTTCTATTCAGTTGGTCGAGACGCAATAAACCATAACAGGGCGCCACGGATTCGATAATTTTGAACAAAGTTATAGCTTTACCCTTGTCGAATATTTTAATAACTTTATTGAACGAAGATACGTTCCAAACATTTGGGGTTATATGACGGATGTCTCGGGTTGAGAAAAAAAGTCGGGTCGGGTTTTTAAAATTTTTTCGGTTCAGTTTTCAAGTAGAAAAAGTTCGGTTTTCGGATAACCCGAGACATCCCTTTTATGTGAATCTCTCTTGCGATTATTTAAGTTTATTATTCTTATCATAGCAGTGTAGAAAGCCTTACATTTTATTTTTCTGCTTGAATTGACCACACATGTTGAATAATAAATTTTAAAAAAAGTCAATTTTTCTTTTAATTTTGTATTTAAAATTTTTCCAATATTTTTAGCTCTGTCAATGCAAAATGGAATTGCATCCTACACTTATTGAAGATGAAAATTTACTTTCTGACACTCAATTCAGAGAAAGTCGAATTGGAAGAGTTTTGTTGGAAAATAGTTTGGATTCGGTTTTTTTAATTTCTTTTTAATTTTTAAAATAATTTATTTTCCGATTTCAACAAATATTTGTGACGAGCTGGAGTCTCCCTGTATACTTTCTGATTCGATTGGAAATTGTAATTTATTGGATGTAATTTCAAAATCAAATAGTCCGTTGGATGTGCCGATGTGTAAAGTTGGTTTTTTTCTTAAATTTTCGATTCGACAATTCGTCACTACTGAAGATGAGGGTGGCCATTAGTTTTTACAAATAATAATCAAAAATATTTGGGTGAATAAAAAATTAATCCTTTGACAGTTGCTACAAGCAAAACATTTAAAAATAAAGGAAGAAAAGTCGCAGAAAAAAAGTCCGCAAAAAAGGCACCGGGCTCCCTCATCTTCATTAGTATCGACAAATTTAAATTTTTGGATTGTCAATTTTATTTTGTGTATTTTAAATTAACTTTTAACTGTGTATTTTCCTTTCCTGCATCGATTTGTGACTACTTCGCTATCCAGTTTCTTTAACATTTTTCGTTATGTGTACTTTTATTCAAGGGCGTAACAAGGTGCTGAAGCCTCCCCCCCCCCGAAATAGGTGAAAGGGTGAAAATTTGAGAAATTTTTTAAAAGAAAATTGTTGCACAATTGGTGATTTTAAATTTCCAATTTTTTAGAAATGTGCATCATCGGTAACCTCAGAACTTCAAAAACAATTGGAAGGACTTGAACAAGAGTGTATTCAATATAAACAAACACTCGATAAATTAACTAATAAGAAAGCAAATTCTCTTTTCGATCAAAATGCTGCTACGAGAAAATTGGAAGCTTTAAAGGTTTTTTAAATAATTTTTAGTTTGTGATAAAAATATTAGGAATTAAAGATTAATTTTGGGTGTTCCTAATTTGAAACATTTTTTGATTTTACCCTTTATCTTTTGAATTATTCCAAATTTTTAACAACGGATTCCCTGTACGTTGAATGCTTTAAGTTTTATCAAGTAAAACAGAGCTGGGCTTTAGCCATTTTTTATCCTTTGGCTAGTGCAAAAGTTATTCGGCGGCTGGAAGCGAACCAGCATCTTCAGTAGACCGGACTGATGTGTTATCCATTACCTACTGCTCAGCCTTAGGAATTAAATAGCTATATGCTTTACAATCATTAGGGTTTTTGCTTCCCTTTCCTTACCATTTAGATTTATTTTCGAAAATTAACGAATTAAGTTTTATTTTTTTAAAGACAGAAGAACGCGATCTACTTGATCAATTAAATTTTTTGGAAGAAGAAGAACGTGTTTTGAGCAATGAACTTAATTCAAAAATTGAAGAAAGAAGAAAAATTAATGAACGCGACGAAGAGTTATATAGACAACTAAGGAATAATCACAGGTTTGGGTTTGGTTAAGTTGGGTAAATTTAAGTGTTTCCTCATTCCATGGACTTTTGTTTATTTCTAAAAACATTGGTTCGACAAATTGAGGAGAAATTATAAATTCGGAGGTTTTCACTTGTTACGATTTTAAATTTAATAGTAATGAGTTTATCACTCCATGAACAATTTTTACATGAAGATGGGTGAGAGCATCCCATTATAGCCCCGAAATTCGTTCCCTGGTTAGGCCCTTGAACCGGATCTTTGAACCTTTCGATTAATTACAAAAAGTTTTCGTTAAAAATAATTTGTCTTATTCGATTTTCAGAACATTAATTGAGCAAACAGATGAACAGAGAGCTTTGAAATTACAAATTAAAAATTCTGAAGAGCAACTTAAACGTCTTTGTCAAACAAATATTTTGGATTTGTGCTTCCACATTTGGGTGGATGGGGAATTTGGGTATTTCTTTTTGATTATATTATTTTTTTAAAAGATTATCCCAAAAGAATGGTGAAATCGGTTTTTTCATTACTTGCAAGGAAAGGAAGAA